>JAFVLL020033466.1:35000-40476 GCA_021397915.2 Tor tambroides | reverse complement strand
TGTCCCGCAGGCACCATCAATTATCCTCCTGTAAACAAATCCTTGATAATAAATGACATGCCTTGCCGAGCTCTATTAGCATAGCCTTATTTATGCCCGCGCGCTAGTCCCACTGCAAAACTGCAAGTGATCATGAGGCCCTCCTGATTAGAGAGGGCTGGACATTGGGGGAAACGGTGAAACGATGAGGATGTTAATAGAAATGCCAGACGTCCCAGCAGAAGTGATGTAGTGCACTTGTTTGTCACTGTTTTTTCTGTTCAGCTATCAAAGTGATAAAGTCGCTCGTAATATTAAAGATTTCAAAATCATTCTCTATGGGTGTTCTTCAACTATGGGGACTTTTATGACAAAAAGTTTGACTTTTATTAAAACTAATAAATGCAGTTTTTACATGAAGGTCACATTAAAAATGTCTTGTATCTTCATACTTTTTTATGTTTAGCTGTTATTGTTTTTGCTTTGTCCCACATTCTTACTCATAAAAATGTATTACTGAGGTAGCATATAAAAATCCATTTTCAAAATCATATTCTTGCCTTATCCTGATTCGCTAGGGTAGGCCTACAATAATGATTTATATTTTAAGCTGTCGGGTCGGATTTCGCGCGAAATTACCGAGCTTACGTTATTCATTCTAGTGTTTACATCATGCCTGTAATAAAAAACAACAACACGGTCCGCGTCCGTGTGGCTAGTGTATTTGTGTAGACTTTTAACTAATCAGCGAGCTAGCAATTGACAGGTACAATTTTTAAATGGAATCTATCGTTAACCTCTGTGGAATCACTCATTGTCAAAACAATGAAACCTCGAACTGCAGAGAGTCAACAGGGGAAAGTGACAAAGCCCGAACCAAAACAAAATTCATACCTCAGTGGCAGATATGATAGGCTACTTACTTGCTCTGATGATTTTTTTTCTGAAATACACTTTCCTGAAAATATTTAATGAAGCCAGACAGATCTGCTCCGACGTATGGCGAAATTGGCACAACTAGCGTAAAAGAGCTTCTACGCAAGTAACATGCAATTTCGTTTTCAACCACAGATGGCGATAGAGAAATAAAGGTTTCATAGTTCAGCTCTGAATATTACATTTTAAAAACCATAATATTCTTATCAAATGTGTGAAACATATTTAAATAACTGTGGTGTGGAAATTTGTATAAATGTTTATTTCAGACCTCATCGCAAGACAAAATTTTGCCCTAATAAAGTGTTTTTTTTAAAATGATAATGTACTAAATGAGATGAAAGGAGAAAAAGAACAAAGAAAAAAAGAACAGACTAAGAAAAAGATCAATTTCACAGAATATTTTGCTTTTAATATTTTTATATGTGTATCAATTTCAATCAAGTTATATATTAGTATTAAATTAAAATGTTAGCTATGAAATCCTTGATAAGACAAAAAGTCTGCCCTTTGCTCCAAAAAATGTTTGAAATGTCAGAAGCTAAATACATAATTTGCGATGTTGCGGAAATGACACTATGGTGAAAGTTATGACTTTCCAGAAAAAATTAAAATGACAGAATTCTCCCTGTAATGTATTCTATATAGCATTTGATATTGTTAGACACATTAAATAAATGAGTGAATGCGTGAATTGTGTTTTATGAGGGTTTATTTTCTGAAAATCCACAAAATTCCTACTGAAACACCCATATGTACCCATTCATGTCATGTCATATTTTATCCATCATGCACTTACTCCATAGGCTTTTACAAACACCAAATGTGGGGAGGAGCATTTTAGCAATTACCGTTATTTTATTTCAGCACAATACAATGCTGCATATCATTCCTCACAATATAAGATCCGCCAACACCCAAACCGACACCGATTTTTTGATGTACAGTGTAACCATGACAAAAAGCACACACAATCTCACACCCCCACACACACATAAATACACATGTTGCAGGGGGAGACAGCAGGCGTGATGACATGTTAAATTACCCTAGTGATGTATGGTTTAATGAACCCCCTTGTGTTGATCATGCTCCACATTAATCAGCCGGCTCCAGCAGATTCCCTTATTTTCTCAATGCTCCCCTGATAAACTGCAATTTCATTTAACCTTGGACAGCAACTTTAATAGCTTCCACAGGACAACTGTCAATACTTGCCTGGGTATACAGTGATTAAATTGCATGGCGAGAAGACTGTCCTGACTTCCTTTATCAAGCCCCTCCTTCGTCCCTCCGTTCCTCAATTTTCTCATTTTTACTTCTTCTTCAATATGATTTTTACTTAAGGCCAGAAGGGAAATGCACATGGATTTTTGAATGCAAGCCCGGATAATTTAGAGAAAGAAAGAGAGGCACGGTTTCTACACTGTAAAAAGGACTTTTGAATCAAAATGAATCAAACTTCATCCTGCAACATTTTTGTATTATTTTTCAGATGAAACAATGCTGAGAACATCCAGGTTCTTCAAAAGCAGCGAGATCTTGGCATCTGATGGTATGAGATTCGAACCAGCAATGTTCCCGAGATCTCAGTGGCATCTTTTTGCAGGCTTTTGGTCAGCGCCTGGGGAAAAAAAATGTAAATTTGAGACGTTTTGAACATGATCACAAAGGGTAGCAAAATAAAACTATAACTCTTGGTTTTAGAGCTACTTAGTACAATATAGCTCTTAGGATGTAGTTTTTGGAGTACAGGAACATCTTTTTGCTGCAACAACACGCCGCCACATATCTCTAGAGTCTAGCACTGCAGGTGCCTGCTGAGCTCAGCACAGTTCCAGCGCCTTTCTGTCTGTGACATCTAAATTCTCTCTGTGTCAACTGAGCACAAATTATAAGCCAAGAGACATCAGCTGACTGATTAAAAACAAGTGTCAGGCTATGGAAGGACAAAGGAATGTCTGCGAATACAAAAAATAATCAATAAACTTCCCTTCCCGACTGAGCAGTGTATAAAGTAGACCATACTTTGGAGGGCATCAATTACAACATCGTCAAAACATAATAAACACAGTTTAAATGTAATGATTAAAGTATCACAATGCTTTCTGAACCTTAATGACGGAATTTTCATTTTTGGGTGAACTATCCCTTTAAGATGATCAGTCAATGATTGCAAGTATATAATCTAAATAAGCATCAAATGAAGGCTACGTTCACACCGCAAAAAAATGTGACCCAAATCTTATTTTTTAATATACTATAATAATAGTAGTAGTAGTAGTAGTAGTAGTTAATTTGATCTTAATAGAACCTAAAAAGTAAATTTGTATGATTTCATTGTCTAATAAGTCTAAGAGGTCCATGAACCACTTCGCAAAGTTAAACTAACTAGAAGAAACTCAGTGATAATGATGCAGGGCCCCTCTCAGAATGAGTTTGCTAACTTAAATGTTTTGTCACAGTGACAAAAGAAAAAAAGATGTTGCTATTGTGTCACCGCAATGACATAATTAGGTAGGCAAATACTTGTCTCTCCACCCTGTCTCTCCCCTGTCCCTTCCCTCCCTTTCTGTAGTGGTGACAGGCACATGTTCTGGTCTCCATTATGGCTGCGGATGGACAGAATGGGCAGTTGTGGATAATTACTGAAACTGTAGGAGTCAGGGCCGACTCTCAGCACTTTACTCAGTGCCACTGGCTCTAGCGCTGTCCCCCACGCTGACAAGCTTGCACACACCCACTGGAGTAATGTAGGGGACAGTCAGAAAACTGTGTATTAAATAACCGTGATGATATGATTGGATTTGTGATCAGCTGCATTCATTCTAATGGGATCATTCTAAATGAACACTTCAGGTTTAGAAACAGTTCAGGTCTGACCAGCTTAATTAAAGTGTTTGTATGATTTAATATTTTTACTGTTGTGTTGGACCAACTTGTGCAATTCAAAATGTTCTAAATTTAACAGTAATAATCAGACTGTGTTTCATCAGACATTTTACACTGTAAATGTAACCTGCAATTATTACTTTAAAGCTGCAATTAATCATTTATTTCCTAAATAAAATAAAATAAAATAATGCCAAACATTAACTACATTAACAATTATTGATTGATTGATTGATTGATTGATTGATTGAATAAATGAGCAATATTCTTGAATTAAATTAAATTAATTGATTTTAGATATTATTATGCATGATTTTTAAGATTAGATTATATTGACAAATTTAGGGGAGGGGGGAAAGGGGAAAATATATATATATATATATATATATATATATATATATATATATGTGTGTGTGTGTGTGTGTGTGTGTGTGTGTGTGCCTCACTCACTGCCAAACTTTATTTATTTATTAATTTATTTATTTACTTGCTTACTATACTACTGAATAATATTCTTGAATAAAATTAATTATTCTTGAAGTTATTATGCTTTTTCTTTTAGGTTGACATACTTAGTTTATATTTTATTCATATTTGTGGTGCATATTTTCCTTCACTGACATGCACACATTATCAGCTCAGTTAACTGTTTGCAAACCATCAGCTACACTTGAAAGAATTTTTCCCTTTTTGTCCCTTAACCTTTAAAATAGAGAATCTTGCCTAATTAACTAGACTAACCTATAACTTAAAGGATAAGAAAGCCTTTTAGAAAGAAGCAACACACAACACACACACACACACACACACACACACACACACACACATAAACTGCTACCCATCCCTCTCAGCCAAAGGGGCTCCCATCCAGGCTGACAATAACCCAGTGGCAGCTGGTCGATCGATACCCGACAAAAGCTCGGAGGTTGAGGCAGTCAAAAGATTGTTAACTAGCCATTTCATCTCACAGACATTTAGATGATTGTTTGTGCTTCACTGCACTCCTTCAGCGAGGGCTGCTGCCACACCTGTGCAGGGGCCTTTACAAAGCCTGCTTACCCACTCCTGATGACCTCACTATGGCCAGCAAATAGCCCGACACAAAAGCATTGCTCCTCAGAATGCATCATACTTAACTGCGTTTTCATGCATGGCTGAACGAACACAAGTGAGAGATACTGTATCTGGCAATACTATAATGTTGTTAAACTACTATTTTATTAGTTTTTATAAAAAAAGCATTTATGTAGAGGCACTGGAAATGTGTTCTGTGTGGCTTTATTTATTTATTTATTTATTTATTTATTCAGTATAAATCTATCTATATTATTTAAATATTTATTTAGTATAAATATATCATTTATTTTTATTTATCTTATTTAAATGTTTATTTATTTTGTATAAATCTATCTATCTATCTATCTATATTATTTACATATTTACTTAGTATACATTTCTCATTTATTTTTAAGTATCTTATTTAAATGTTTATTATTTAGTAGAAATTTATTATTTATTATTTTATCTATCTATCTATCTATCTATCTATCTATCATCTATCTATCTTCTTTAAATATTTATTTATTTAGTATATTTTTATTTTTATCTATCTATCTATCTATCTATCTATCTATCTATCTATCTATCTATCTATCTATCTATCTATCTG
>JAFVLL020033466.1:0-30000 GCA_021397915.2 Tor tambroides | reverse complement strand
GAAACGAGCAGGACTTCCATTTCTCAACTACGACATTGTATGTATAACTTATATTGCTATTTATATGCTGTGTTTCGCTTTTGTTCTGTGTTTGCAAGTGGTTGTATTTCAGTGGTTAAGATTTCGTTAAGGTGTGCTGGGGCTGCAAGTTAAAACTGCTCTTCGAACGCACCCAGTTCCCATCTTTACTTACCTTCTAACTTCTTTTGTTCCAGGAGGAGCCGAGATTGGGGTCGACTCCTTTAGCCATGTTGGCTGCGACGTGTAACAAAATCGGGAGTCCGAGTCCTTCTCCTTCCTCTATTTCGGATAACTCGTCTTCGTTCGGAAAGGGATTCCACCCGTGGAAACGAGCGACGGCCAGCAGCTGCAGTTTGGGATCCAGTTTATCCTCTTTCGCTCGGAATGGTGGTGGTTTAAGCGACTCTTTTGGCACGAACACTTCCACGGGATCCAGTGCCTTTTCCTTAACTTCTGGTACTTCATCCAACTCCCACTTCGGAAACGACTACTCCGTTTTCCAGGCGTCGGTTTCCAACAACACCCAAGAGCCCAGCCACCAGCCCATGTTTATTTCCAAGGTGCACACGTCCGTGGACAGTTTGCAAAGCATTTACCCGAGAATGAGCGTGGCGCATCCCTACGAGTCGTGGTTCAAGTCCTCGCACCCTGGCATACCCACGGGGGATGTAGGCACCACGGGCGCATCCGCGTGGTGGGACGTGGGGGCCGGTTGGATTGACGTGCAGAACCCGAACGGAGCCGCGCTCCAGACGTCCCTTCACTCCGGTGGGCTGCAGACTTCCTTACACTCTCCTCTGGGGGGATACAACTCAGACTACTCGACTTTGAGCCACTCTGCCTTTAGCACCAGTGCGTCCCCGCATCTGCTGACCACCGGTCAGCATCTCATGGACGGTTTCAAACCCGTGCTCTCCTCGTACCCGGACTCCAGTCCCTCTCCCCTGGGTGGAGCGGGAGGTTCCATGTTGACAGGGGGTCCGACGGCCTCGCTGGCGGGATCTCCGCGGTCCTCGGCGCGGCGCTACTCGGGCAGAGCGACGTGCGACTGCCCGAACTGTCAAGAGGCGGAACGCCTGGGTCCAGCTGGCGCGAGCCTCCGCAGAAAAGGGCTACACAGCTGTCACATTCCCGGGTGTGGGAAAGTGTACGGCAAAACGTCGCACCTCAAGGCTCATTTGAGGTGGCACACCGGAGAAAGGCCGTTTGTGTGTAACTGGTTGTTCTGTGGGAAGAGGTTCACGCGCTCCGACGAGCTCCAGCGACATTTACGCACGCACACCGGCGAGAAGCGCTTCGCTTGTCCCGTGTGTAACAAGAGGTTCATGCGGAGCGACCACCTCAGTAAACATGTCAAAACGCACAGTGCCGGGGGCTCGTCAGGGTCGGGCTCTGGGGCGAGTGGAGGGAAACGAGGGAGTGACACCGACAGCGAGCACAGCGTGCCCGGTAGCCCCTCGTGCCACTCACCTGACCTGTTGCAACCTCCCGAGTCTGTCCCGACGACGGGCATGAACGGCCGTGCAAACTCCCTCGATTAATCCCGTTCAAAATGCACGTACACGAATCTCGAATGGACTAGAAACTTGTCTGGCGGTTCACAAAAAGGTTGTGCTGTTCGTTCGGTGACACTTTATAAAAACTTTCAGTAATTCCGGTTGTTAACAAACAGTGTCAGATGGCTAGTTAATGCACATTCAAATCTGAACATCCTATATGAAACAACACAAACCAAAGTTTCATCCCTTATTCGAGTGTACATGAACTAATTTTCTGCCTATTTGTTAAGTTAAAACTGAAAGCTATTATAAAGTGTCACCCGCTGAAATAACCGTGTGGCCATTTCACTTGGATGTTGTAAAGTGATTCAATTTACGATTAAAATGTAATTTACAATGAAGTAAGCCTGTTTTGGTCTGCACAGATTCTATGTGGCGTGAATTTGGTAAAGTAAGGGACTATTAAAAAGGACATAATCTGATACGTGCATTCTCATGGGTATTTATCGAATAGTCTTATTTTACTTACTGTTGTTATGAAACAGAAAAAAAAAGTATTTTACCCATCAGTGAAGTGGCCTGTCATTGCTAACTTTGTTTTTCTCAAAACCAAACTGTGGCACTTTATTCATGAACACTACTAAAATCCAATTTCGTAAGGATAAATTGCCGTAGTGTTGAATAGACTTCGTTTTGTCATTTACAAATTCATTTCTTTAATATTCGAAAAAATAGTCTATATATCGCACATTGGTCTTTGTCGAAACTACAGACTACAAATCCTAAGTTTGTATGAAATGTACTTATTTCCTGTTGCTGCAAAAGAATGTAAATATTGAAAATAAAATAGAATAGACTAGAAGGTTATTCCACAATGATGTAAAACTTGGGTATGTATTTGTTCAAGACGCAAATTTTGAATAGTATTTTTAGTTGCATATATTGACTCTAGTAAATATCCAAAACTGTACGGGAGTGTTTTTTGTGAAGAAAAACGTCATATTTATCCACGAGTTGGACTTGATTTTTTTGGAGGTCTGTCATAGACGCACTTTGAAATGATTTGTAAGATTTTAAATTCAGAATTCAGTGTTTAATCACGTTTTCTAATTTATGTAAGCATGCACATGTAAGGTGAGCGTTTATTTCACATCGTTTATTTGAGAAATTGGCTTTCTAATTTAAGCCACTCAATAAAGTCAACATGGATTCAGACACACTGAACGGTTTGCCGTTGATATTACTGCAATGTCCAGTTTCTATAAAATAAAATGTGCTCTAGTGCAGGACCTGTTACGCCATTTCAATACCAATTGTAAAAAATAAAAGTGTGTTCAAATGTTATAACTGCAGTTGTTGTGAAACCCACGAAAAGCAGCTTTAGTAAATGAACGTTTACTGTTTGATGCAATTATAACACTTTTTTTTTTTTTTTTTTTAGAGTTGTACACATTCCCTAAGTAGCTAAGATTGCAGACAATAAACCTAAACTTCCGAGAATATTTTATATGAGCTAAAATAAGAACTGAAACATGTAAAATTATTCAGTCACACAATTGTTGAATTTATAAATTTAGGTTTCTGTTACTTTATGAAAGATATATTTTCGCAGTCACTTTAAAATAAAATATATAAATCTAAGACTCAGAGCACACCAACCAAATAACACTTCAGCAGCCACGAAAACAATTCATGTTCAAGGTTTTCAGTGTTTTTCCCGAGTGTGTCTTTCGAAAATAATCATATGAAGAATATTATAAGCGCGGAACTGTGTAGAGTTGGCTACATATGAAAAAAAAAAAAATAATAAAACTTTACCGCCACAACATGTGACCATACAAACAAAATTACATGCACAAAAGGTAAAAATAATCTAATCCAGAGAAGAGTTTGGAAACTGAAATTTACTTTAAACAAGTTAGTTTTACTTTAAATAAAAATGTTCATTTGCCTAAGGAAGGAACGACAGCAGAGAATGATGGATGATTTATTTGATAAAAATCGAATAAGCATATTAACAATAAACAATGCATAATATTAACAGACACAATACAAAAATAATACCAGTTACTATTCGAAAGATAAAGTTAAAGCCTGTGCAGAAAAAAGGTCCAACGTGTTGGAGGCTCAAAAGACGAGCACATTGCGCCCCCATGCGCCGATCTCATAAACAAAACCAATATTCACATTCAAAGGGTTTATGCCACTGTACAAACGCATACAATCTTCAAAACATTAGGCAAAAGTGCTACAATTACCTGTTAAAGCAGAGGCGTATTGGGGAAAAAAGTATCAAGGGATTTTTACTGTACATTATTTTATGTACAATAAAATAACACTACTATAATATTTACAATGCACTGTACATGACAAACAATATTTGTATATAAAAATTGAGAAAAATAAATCTATAGATATACAATATCTTTTCTTTTTTATATAAGAATAGTATTTTCCATTGTAACAAAGTAACAAAAAGCGTAAATAGCAATTACCCCACATTTTTTTTGTTTGTTTTGAGTCCGAATATTTAAATGCTTCTTACATAAGCTTATCGATGTAAGCTTTTTACATTCAAACAATGTTAAGACTGCAACATTTAGTCCTAAAACAAACTTAAGATAGCTATAATTTAAATGTAACGTAAGATTAACTTGCACCATTTAATTATGTAACTTTGCGCTTCATTTTAGGAATACAACCATTAGAATAAATCAAAGGGATTTAGGTTAGTGAGCAGACACTTGTGCATTCACCAGAGCATGGTAGGCCCCTTGTTTGGCCATGAGTTGGGCATGCGTTCCCTGCTCAGTCACCTTGCCGTTCTGAACAACCACGATGATGTCAGCATTATAAATAGTGGTCAAGCGATGGGCAATGACGATACACGTGCGGCCAAGCCGAGCATCATCAAGGGCCTTCTGCACAATCTGTATAACAGGAAAGAAAGAAGTGGCCAAAGCTTTAAACTTAAATTGCCACTTAAGCAGTAAATGGAAATTTAAAGTAACACTTTATGAATGAAATTTCTTGACTTGAATCTTAGGTTTGATCTTCTTTTGTTTCCTTTTTTAAATGTAATAAGACATTAAAACTCATGGAGTATGTAGAGGGTAAATCTATGATTTTAAAGGCATTCCCTAAAACCAGCAGGATGGCAGGCACTAAAGTTCAAACTATCAAAAGTGCCACCTGCTGGTTGAAGACAGAAATGCATACAGTCCATTCAGCTTCAAAAAGGAAGCAGTAATAAATTAAATGAACTTTAATGATGAAATATCCTTAAATAGTTTTGAAAATATGTATGTGTAACAGAATTTACCAACCTTCTCGCTCTCCGTGTCGAGTGCAGATGTGGCCTCGTCCAGCAGCAAAACTTTGGGATTGCGGACCAGAGCTCGAGCAATGGCTATTCTTTGCTTCTGTCCTCCAGACAGCTGAGCACCTTTATCTCCAACTCGAGTGTTGTATTTCTGAAAAGATATTATATATGTATATACATGAAGAAAATAGACTGTTTTTATTTGCAGCTTTGAGCATAATATAATATAATATAATGCAGTGTAATATAATATAATATAACATAACATTCAGAAGTCTGGAGTGAACCTTTTTAAATAAATACTTTTATTCAAATTGATCAAATTTTATTTAAATTGATCAAAAGTGTAGACATTACTAATATCATAAATTGTATTTAAATAAAAGCTTTTCTTCTGAACACTTGTTTTGCTATCATTAAGACATTATTATAGTTTTTAGTAATATTTTTAAATAGATTTTATTTTGAAATTTTCTGTTTTCATTTTCATTTTAGTTAAAGTTTTAGTAACTTTGTTGTTTTATTCATTTTTTTTTAAATTTTTTATTTCACTTAAAAGTGTATTTTATTTTTAAATAACAAAAATTGTTTTATGGTTTTAGTCTTAGGTAACTATAATAACCCTGTTATACATTCTATTTAAGAAAGAATCCTGAAAAAACCTATATGGCTTCTATATGGCTATATAACAAAACTACTATTTTCAAATAGTGATAATAATGAAAAAAGTTTCTTGAGTAGCAAATCAGCATATTAGAATGAAGAAATCTGAAGAATCTGAAGAATCGTGACATTGAAGACTAGAGTAACGATGCTGAAAATTCAGCTGTGCCATCACAGGAATAAATTACATTTTCAAATATTTTCATATAGTAATCACTGAAATGATATTTCACAATATTACTGTTTTTACTCATTTGTATTAGTTATTAAATAAATTAAGTAGTAAACTTATCTGTAAAGCAAAATGCATAAACACACACATTAACAGAGACATCATGCATACCTCTGGAAGGCCCAGGATAAAATTATGAATGTTGGCCTTCTTCGCAGCTTCCTCAATCTCCTCCTGGGTGACGACACGGCTGTTGTCTCCATACTGAATGTTCTCAGCTATGGTGCAATCAAACAGGATGGGCTCCTGAGACACCAGCCCCATCTGCGTCCGCAGCCATGCCAGGTTCAGACTTCTGTTGTCGTTACCATCTACAAACTGTGCAACAAGCAAAAACCGGACAGAAAGTGAGGCATAAATTGATCCCTTGAGACAAAATAATGCCTTAGACCTCTAGGCACACAAAACCACTTGATGAGCTCACCACTTGGCCTGCCGCAGGGTCGTAGAAACGCTCCAGAAGCTGAATGGTGGTGCTCTTGCCACAACCACTGCTGCCCACCAGGGCCAGCGTTTGTCCCTGACAAACGGACACATTCAGGCCCTGCAGGACTTTCACATTCTGACGCGTGGGATAGGAGAAATGCACATCTCGGAATTCAATATTCCCGGAAAAGTTCGTCTGAAAAAAAAAAGATGATATTATATTATACTATGCTTTTTGGTGACCACTTCCAACCATTTGAGAATTCATACTTACTGGTCGGTGTCCAGACTCGTCGTAGATATCAATGGCTGGTTTCTTTTCTAGAAGCAGTAAGATCCTCCCAGCTGCTGCTTTGGCTTTGGCAAAGTCAGGGGCGAATGATGAGGACTGACCAATGTTCATTGCAGCAAAGACAATCACAGAAAACACCCTGTGGAGGATGAACCAACACATCGATGTAAAGAGTATGTTTGATATTTAAATGTCACACATATATGAAGTCTTTATAAAAAAGAAATGTACTTACAGGAAAACATTTTCATATTCTGTGTAGCAGTGTGCAATGAGCCAGGCTCCAAAGCGGAAGATTGCAGCATTGACCAGGTAAGGAATGGCTTGGGCTAGAGCAAAGGTGATTCCGTAGATGGGTGCTTTACACAAACTAGATCTGAAATGGTACATATTGTTGTTTGTAAGATCTGGCTGAATCACATTTGGCATTAGCTGAGCACGTGTGTTAAGGCAGGGGTTTTCAATGTTTTTGATCATTTTTATTTGCCACCATGGACAAAATTAGCCGTTTTCAATTTCTAGTGCATAAAGGACCACCAAATATAATGATTCTGTTGTGAGCAGTGTCATTTTAGTATTATTTATATACTATCATAGTTTTTAATCAGTATTTTTTAATTAGCTTTTATTTTTAGATTTTCAGTTTTCATTTAAATTTGAATAATTCTGTTATGTGCTTTTTCATTTTCACTAGTTTTTTTTTCCGATACATTACTGTTTAGCTTTAGTACTTCAACTTAACTTAATAATCTACTTAACTTAATTAGTTAACAGTAACAACAGTGTATAACAATAACAAATATTACAGGAATATTTTACTGTTTTACTGTATTTTCAATCGAATAAATGCAGCATTGGTGGACATAAGAGATTTCTTTTAAATAAATAAATCTTACTCAACTCAAAATTTTGAGTGGTACATGTATAAATTAAATAATAATATTATCACTTTTTAAATTAAATAAAAATTTTAATTATTAAATATAATTTTAAATATATACATGACTAGACAAACATTTTTGAACAGTAAGATTTTTAATGTTTTTTTTAAAGAAGTCTCTTCTGCTCATCAAGCCTGAATTTATTTGATCCAAAGTACAGCAAAAACAGTATCATTTTGAAATATTTTTACTGTTTAAAATAACTGTTTTCTATTTGAATATATTTTAAAATGAATTTTTTTCCTGTGATTTCAAAGCTGAATTTTTAGCATCATTAGTCCAGTCTTCAGTGTTACATGATCCTTCAGAAATCATTCTAATATGCTGATTTGCTGCTCAAAAAACATTTGTTATTATTATCATTATGTTGAAAACAGCTGAGTAGAATTTTTTCAGGTTTCTTTAGAAAGTTCAGAAGAACAGCATTTATCTGAAATAGAAATCTTTTGTAACATTATAAATGTCTTTATCATCACTTTTGATCAATTTAAAGCATCCTTGCTAAATAAAAGTATTAACTTCTATAATCCCCTCCAAAAAATATATATACTGACTCCAAGCTTTTAATTGGTATAGTGTATAATGTTACAAAAGCTTTTTTTATTTATTTATTTCAGAAAAATGCTGATCTTTGGATCTTTCTATTCAACAGAGAATCCTGAAAAATATGAATTCAACTGTTTTAAATATTGATAATAATAATAATAATAATAATAATAATAATAATGTTTCTTGAACAGCAAATCAGCATATTAGAATGATTTCTGAATGAGCATGTGCCTGGAGTAATGATGCTGAAAATACAGCTTTGATCACAGGAATAAATTACATTTTAAAATATATTAAAATAGAAAACGGTTATTTTAAACAGTAAAAATATTTACAAATGCAGGCTTGGTGAGCAGAGGAGACTTCTTTAAAAAAAACATTAAAAATCTTACTGTTCAAAAACTTTTGACTAGTAATGTAAATACATATTAATATTTATTAAATAAAAAAACTAAATATTTAAAAATATAGACTTAATTACTATTAAATATATAGTCTTCTATCCTTTTTTAAACCCAGCCTGAAGCCTGAAAGCCTGAAGAGAACCATTTTCAATTCAGTGTGCTTTTAACACAAATATAATTCCAAAGCTGTTTAAAACTCTTAAATGAAATATTTCAGAAATATTTTTGACAGCCCCTAAAGTACATTTTGTGAAATCTTTTTCTTTTGTCTTCTGCTTCAAATTTTCCACGGGGCCCTTAGCGCCACCTTGTGGTCCCCAAACCCCAGTTTGAAAAACAATGTATTAAAGTGTCTAGTGTTAAAAATGGGATTTTACCGGTATGGCAAGCTCAGGCTGTCAATAAACTTGCGGAAGAAGACGTCTTCACGGGTTAATGAAACAACCGTTCTGAAGTTCTCAACAGTTTCAGTGGATATCTGTGGGGAAGTGTTACCGTCAGCTACACATAATCATTTTTTGCATAAATTGAGCAAAACCAAAAAAACAGTGACCAGTGTACTGTACCTTGCCAGACATCTCCAGTGCACTCTGATCTTTGGATGCGTGTCCTGCCATAGCTCTCATCTGGATGAAATTTGCCCCCGTGAGGAAGGGGACACAGGCAAGGATAAGCAAGGTGAGCTGCCAGCTATGGATGAAGGCCACAATGACAGCGATGCCAAGAGCACAGATAGTGTTTGTGGCTAGACCTAATCTGGATCCTGCAGCCTACAGATGAGAAAAAGAGAGAAGAAGAGTCATTACCCAACTACGCTACATTCTCAATAAATATAATATTTAAATATACACACACTCCTGTTGAAAAGTTTGGGGTGAGTACAATTTTTTAATTGGCAAAGATGCATTAAATTGATCAAAAGTGACAGTAAAGACGTTTATAATATTACAAAAGATTTCTATTTTAAATAAATGATGTCACAGAATCCTAAAAAAATGTATTATGGTTTTCACAAAAATATTAAGCAGCACCACTGTTCTTAACAGTTTCCTAAGCAGCAAATCAGCATATTAGAATGATTTCTGAAGGATCATGTGACATTAAGACTGGAGTAATGGTGCTGAAAATTCAGCTTTGCCATTACAGGAATAAATTGCATTGTAAAATGTATTCAAACAGAATATAATTATTTCAAATTGCAATAATATTTCACCGTATTACAGTTTTTACTGTATTTTTTGATCAAATAAAATGGTCAACATAAGAGACTTTTTCAAACATTAAAAAAAAATACCCCTAATGTTTGAATGGTCGTGTACCTGTGAATTCAAATGAAGTTGCACATTACTAGCAAGCTGCAGAGTCATATGACTGAGTTTCATAACACACTGAAACAGATTCAGGCAGGCCTATAACGGTTTAAAGAGATGGATGTAATGAACCAGAGCCAAAAACACAGGCTGTATCCACAGTGAAAGCTTAATTACTGGTTCTGATAGCAAATCACTGTGTTCCACTCACCCCTTTAACCAGAGACGCATCTGTGGCTAATTTAGTGGTCAGGACTCCCACTGCATTGTTGTTGTCATCAAACCAAGCAATCTCCTGTTAAGAGACACAGGCTTGAGGATGAAGCACACATTTCAATAGCTATTTGTTTGTGCCAGATTAGTTCTCAACCGTATGGAGTAATGGAGTGAGAGATGCGGGAAATGTGCCGTACCTGTCTCATCATGGCGTTGAAAGCCTGACTTCTCAACCTCATGGTTAGAAGCTCCCCAGATTTGCCAAACATGAAACCCTACAAGACAGAGCAACAGATGTGAAGTACTTGCACCGTATATTCAACAAATATAATGTTGTCAACACTGATAATTAAAATGTTTCTTGAACACCAAATCGGCATATTAGAATGATTTCTGAAGGATCATGAGACACTGAAGACTGGAGTAAAGACTGATAAAATTCAGCTTTGCAAACACAAGAATAAATATTGAAATATTTCATAATTCAAATATAAATCATTTATTTTAAATGTAAATGTATTTTAAATTGTTTTAAATCATTTTATTTAATATTACAAGAATATTTTACTGTTTTTTTAATCAAATAAATGCAGCATTGGTCGACATACAAGACATCTTTATAAAAAAATACATCTTTAAAAAAAATCTTAGAAAACTCAAAATTTTGAATGGTATATGTATACTTTATTTATAAACTAGATACTAATATTATTAATTAATTAATTGATTTATTTATATATATATATATATATATATATATATATATTAGGGTTAACAATGACACTGCTACTAATCGATCCAAACAAGTTTTTATTTACACAATATATGTGTGTCTTCGTATATATTTATTTTGTATATATAAAGACACACGTATATATATTTTGAAAATATTTACATGTATTAAAAGTTTATATTTATATCTATAATTTATATTATATAAAATATATTTAATATATAAATATAACATGTTTTTCTTAAATATATACATGCATGTGTTTGTATTTATATATACATAATAAATATACACAGTATACACACATATATTATGTAAACAAAAACTTTTATTTGGGATGCGATTAATCGCGATTAATTTTTTGACAGCACTACTATATATATATATATATATATATATATATTTATATATATATGTTGTTATGTCAACTTTCATTTTATATATACTTTGCCAACACAATAATAAACTACATTGTGAAATATTTCACAATTCAAATATAAAACATTTATTTAAAATTTAAATTAATTTAACATTTTTAAATTATTTTACTTAATATTACAAGAATATTTTACTGTTTTACTGTATTTTTAATCAAATAAATGCAGCATTGGTGGACATAAGGGACTTCTTTATAAAAAAAACTTCTTTAAAAAAAAATCTTAGCAAACTCAAAATTTTGAATGGTATATGCATACTTTATTTATAAACTATGTACTAGTATTTTTTATTTATTTATTTATTTTTATATATATTATGCCAACTTTAATTTTATATATACTTTGCCGACACAAGAATAAATTACATTTTGAAATATTTCATAATTCAAATATAAAACATTTTTTCATTTAAAATGATCTTAAATTTTTTAAAATAATTTTATTTAATCTTACAATGATATTTTTACTGTTTTACTGTATTTTAATCAAATAAATGCAGCATTGGTGGACATAAGAGAAAAAAATCTTTAAAAAAATCTTAAACCCAAAATTTTAAATGGTATACTGTATGTATATTTTATTTATAAACTAAATACTAGTATTACTTACTTTTTCTTAATTAATTAATTTAATTGTATGTATATATATATATATATATATATATATATATATATATATATATATATATAATTTATTTATTTATTTATTTATTTTTTTGGTTTTGGGTGAAGGGTTAGGGGTTTGTTCATGTCTCTAACATGAAGTGTGAGCAAAAGCAATGCTGGCCAGTACTACTAATAATGCAACATAAACTCACCTGGAAGAAATAGGTGATAAAGGCCACTGCTCCTATTAGTAGAAATAAAAGTGAGAACATCATGGTCTTCTGTCGCTTTACGTCAGGGTCAGCCTCTGAAAACACCTAGAAACAGATGAGATTCTATTGAACTGAACATTCTGATTAAATCATTATAAATGCTATGTGCTTATGGGACTAGTGTAAAATCCAATCCAATTATTTTGAAACTATCATGAGCAGATGAGCTGGAAGCAAAATCTACACAATAGAGATTTTTGTTCAGAGATGTGCGAACACAGACAAAGGACACTCACACCAATGATTTTGGAAAACACAATGGCCACACAGGGATAAACAGCTCCATCCACAAGGCTGGCCAGCATGCCCACCAGCAGGTACGGCCATTCCGGCTTGTTCAGAGCCAGAATTTTAGTGAAAGGTATTTCGGGAACTTTTTCTTTTTCCTACAAGAGAATTTGAAATGAACAAGATCCAATTACTCCATTTATGAATCACCAGTGTGATTCACTCTGTAGCATTAAAGAAGCGGAGTGCATGTACCTTTTTGTCTTTTTTGGATTTCTTGCTCTTCTTCTTTGAGGACTTCTTTCTGGAGGAACGTCTCTCACTGACACGTCTTAAGCTTCGTCTGAAGGTTCCATTCCCCTTTTGCATTTCCATTTCTCCCTCAGGAGTCTCTGTTTCAGAAGATTCCTCACCGGTTTCTCCCTCAGAATCATCCTGAGTATCATCTTCATTGGCATCAAGATCATCATCATTTGGTCTCCCAGAGGTCTGGTAATGTAAATGAGTAGAATCATGTTTTAAAAAATAAACAAGTAAATAAATGAATAACATTATGCCAAATAACTCTAAATATGGTGGCCTTCTTGCGAGAGACCCCCTTCCTAAAGGATACAGGCATTTTTATAATTTTTCTTTTATTTAAGTGTATAAAGACTCTTTTATACTGAGTGACAGAAACATTAAGCCTGATATTATAATGGTAATATTCTATTATAATTGGCTTTTATATTTTCACAGTACTGCAACCAATACACACACACACACACAAACACACACACACACACTACTGTTCAAAATTTTGGGGTCAGTAAGATAAAAGATTTCTTTCTTTTTCAGTAAGAGATTTCTTTCAAAAAGAACAGATGTTACTGAACCCAACTTTTGAAAAAAAAACAAAACAACAACATACATATACAGTACAAATATATACATATACATGTATATATTTGAATAACATCTTACATTATTCTAAGATATATATAAGATGTATACTACCAGTCAAAAGTTTTTGAACAGTAAGATTTTTTTTTTTTTTTTAAGAAGTCTGTTCTTCAAGCCTGCATTTATTTGATTCAAAGTACAGCAAAAACAGTAAAATTTTGAAATATTTTACTATTTAAAATAACTGTTTTTAATTTGAACATATTTTAAAATGTAATTTATTCTTGTGATTTCAAAGCTGAATTTTTAGCATCATTACTCCGGTCGCATGATCCTTCAGAAATCATTCTAATATTCTGAGTTGCTGCTCAAAAAAACATTTATTGTTATTGTTATGTTGAAAACAGCTGAGTAGAATTTTTTCAGGTTTCTTTGATGAATAGAAAAGCATTTATGTAGAAATCTTTTGTAACATTATAAATGTCTCTATCATCACTTTTGATCAATTTAAAGCATCCTTGCTAAATAAAAGTATTAATTTCTATAATCCCCCCTCCCCCCCTGACTCCAAGCTTTTAAATGGTATAGTATATAATGTTACAAAAGCTTTTTTATTTCAGATACATGCTAATCTTTGGATCCTTCCATTCATCAAAGAATCCTGAAAAAAAAAGTGCACAGCTGTTTTAAATATTGATAATAATAATAATAATAATAATAATAAATGTTGCTTGAACCGCAAATCAGCATATTAGAATGATTTCTGAAGGATCATGTAACACTGAAGACTGGAGCTATAATGCTCAATATTTAGCTTTGATCACAGAAATATATTCAAATTGAAAACAGTTATTTTAAATAGTAAAAATATTTTTAAAATGTACTGTTTTTGCTGTACTTTTGCTCAAATAAATACAGGCTTGGTGAGCAGAAGAGACTTCTTTAAAAACACTAAAAATCTTACTGTTCAAAAACATTTGACTAGTAGTGTATAAACCTTTAAAGTAATAATGAAACATTTATTTTCTCTTACTGGTATTACTGTTACAAATAGTGGCTGTCAATAGAATAAAATAAGTTTGATTAATTACATGATTTAGAGTTTAGAAAGCAAAACAAAAGTGTAAGAATATCACATTTGTTAAATGTATTATGTTTGAAAACCCTGATTTAAGGAAACAACAGCATAGGAATTCATAAAGTCGGTTCTGTCCAACTATTATTACACAGTTGCCATGTAAAGAAACAAACATGTACCTGTTGCATTACGAGAGAATAATACACTCCTTTCTTAGCCATGAGTTCTCTGTGAGTTCCCTGTTCCACCACTTTGCCTTCACTGAAGCCAGCAATTATATCTGCCGAACGAATAGTTGACAGGCGGTGTGCAATCACAATGGTAGTCCGTCCTGCTCTGGCCTACGAAACAACACAGACGATTATTAATCTGCAGTGCTACACTTTTGTTGGTTAATAGTCTGTTAGCACAACAAAAACATTTATACCTATAATATGCAACTGTAACCTGTCTATTCCAGTACTAATGGAAATGTACCGTATGTTATGCATTACCTTGTCCAAAGCTGCCTGAACGATGGACTCGCTCTGTGTGTCCAGGGCTGATGTGGCTTCATCCAACAGGAGGATTTTGGGGTTTTTGACTAGAGCTCGAGCAATAGCAATCCTCTGTTTTTGGCCTCCACTCAGCTGAGCCCCTCGTTCTCCAACCATAGTGTTTAGCTTCTGTCTCAGAGAAAAAAAACAACTACACTAAAATAAACCATTTAAGAAATAACTTTCATTCAGAAATTACTAGTAAATTTCACAAACAATTACCAACAAACAGCAGATAACATAATTTAAATGTGAAATTTTGAAGAAGAAAAACTGAAATAGTATTTTCTTGTAATGCAGCTCACATACATAATATCTGCTCAAAATGCAAAAATCAAAACATTTCTAAGTAGGGACTGACCAATATTAAAATTCTGGCCTATATAGATTAGCCAATAATTAATTCTATGTTACTGCCTATAACCGATAAAGAGCCAATATTAAAAGTCTACTTTGTCTAAATGAAAAACATAGTTACGCTTCTTTTTGCCTTGGATTTTTAGGGGCTGGTACTCACATCTGGTAGTTTGGAAATGAAATCGTAGGCATTGGCCTCTTTAATGGCGCGTTCAATGTCCGCATCAGTGGCGTCTTCACGGCCGTAGCGTATATTCTCAGCGATGGTGGTTCCAAACAGAACAGGCTCCTGACTCACGATACCCATGTTCTCCCTCAGCCAGCGCACATTCAGAGAGCGGATATCATGACCATCCAGAGTCACCTGAAAGTGTACACATTTCATAAAATAAACAGCTCCTCTTTCCTGAGACTGCTCTTTTGACTGAATAACATCACATTTTGTGTGAAGGGAAGTATTGAAGGAATGCAGCAGGAAGTTTGCTCATTAGTCAGCGTTACCTCTCCTGAATCAGGGTCATAGAAGCGCTGCAGAAGCTGAATCGTTGTGCTTTTCCCACAGCCACTGGCTCCAACCAATGCAATGGTCTTTCCATGAGGGATTTTCAGACTCATTCCCTGTAGAATCTGCAATGGGACACATTGAATCAGTCCTCAGTAGGTTATCATTTCTATAGATGCACAATATATCAGTACCATATTGGTTATAAGGCAATGTTGCAGACTTAAATTTCTCAGCCTAATGTCGTTCCAAACCTGTAAGACCTTGGTTTATCTTCAGAACACAATATATTTTGGATGAAATCTGAGAGCTTTCTGACCCTGCATAGACAGCAATGCAACTGACACTTTCAAGGCCCAGAAAGGTAATAAGGACATTGTTAAAGTAGCCCATGTGACATCAGTGGTTCAGCCGTAATTTTACGAAGCTACGAGAATACTTTTTGTTTGCAAAGAAAACAAAAATAATGACTTTATTCAACAATTTCAACTATTTTAACAATGTCCTTGCTACCTTTCTGGGCCTTGAATGTGTCAGTTGCGTTGCTGTCTATACAGGGAGAGAAAGCTCTTAGATTTCATGAAAAATATATTGCTTATGGGTCTTACGGGTTTGGAACGACATGACGGTGAGTAATTAATGACAGAATTTTCATTTTTGGGTGAACTATCCCTTTAAATGTATCAGTATCAGTCAGTAATGGATATCTCTATACACATTATCGATATATATGATACTGAATGTTTTTTGTGCATGCCTTTTCCTTTATTTTTACATTTAAATTTCCTTTGCCTCCATCTAATGCTCACTTTAAGTTAATATTTAAAAACAATAATTTATTAACAAGTAATCTCAAAATGAATATCCATTTTACTGTACTGTACCTTTTAGCATTTGAAATGACTGATATTATATTTTTATGTAGACAAAAATAGAATAGAATTAACTGAAACTACTAATTATAATTATTTTTAAAAATAATCATTAAAAACAAAATTTTATTAACTAATAACTTCAACACACAGAATGAATAGTATGAATAATTAAGTTCCTGATAGGTGGAAAAACATGCAACTCTACCTTCACATCTTTTCTGGAGGGATAGCTGAAGTGGATGTTCTTGAATTCAATATCTCCTTTCACATGATCTGGTTTGTGACCTTCTTTTGAACTGCTGTCAATGGGACGAGGCTGCAGGAACAGAAATAAGTCATTCAGAATAACAACAAGGCTATGCATATAATGAAAATGAACACAGACTGAAAGTTTGTACCATGTCAATTGTTTTGTAGACTTCATAAGCAGCACCCCGGGCCTTGGCGATGCTCTCTAGGTTTGGAGCTCCTTGACCCAAAGAGAACGAGCCAATCATCACAGAGAAGAAAACCTGTGGAAAAAGTAACAAAGCAGGGCTTTAAGACTCTTCTCCTGCTGTGACTTTATTTAGAAACAGATAAAACCTTAAAAAAAAAAAAAGTTTAACAGACTTACAGTGAGGACCTTCCCAATCGAGTAATTCTCTGGCTCATCCACAGAGAGTTTTGTCCCATACCAAAACGCCAGCGCATAAGTGCCAAATATAGTGAACTGTGTAAACCCCATGGACACATTAGTGGTAATGGCTTTCTTTACCCCAAAATTCTTTGCTTCTATCAAGTTCTTCTCATACCTAGAATACAGAAAATAGTTTGTCACAGAAAACCATTTAGCATCTTTTACAGACACACTCAGAACAGCTTGATCACATTCTTGACATTTAGAAGAAGTCTCCATCTTAGTTGTGAACTTATGGTGCTGAGTGAAAAGTACAGAATGTGCTCACTTTTCCACTGCTTTCTTCTGTCCATTAAATGCCACAACAGTCCTGATAGCGACTAGAATCTCTTCAGCTACTGCTCCTGCTTTAGCATATGCTGTAAGCTCCTTACTGGTCAGGGTAGCAAGAACCTGTAGGCAACAAAAAGGTAAGATATTTACAAATAAAGAAAGAAAATAAATAAATAAATATAAATGATTAAAATAAACATGTTTTAAAAATTATAGAAAAAAATAGAATATATTGTGTATTATTTGTGTGTGTGTGTGTGTGTGTATGTATATATATATATATATATATATATATATATATATAGATTGTTTCAATATTTTTATTTTAATAATTTATATTTTTATGTTTTAATTTAATCATAACTTAATTTTATGTAATCATCACAATAATCTATAGATAACAAAAAGGTCATATTTAGATCTTTACAAAAAAAATTAAAAAATAAATTAAAATAAAGATATTTTAAAAATTATAGAATACAGAGTATACTGTGCATATATATAAGTTTATTTTATTTATTTTTAATGACAATTTTGCAATATTTTTATTTTAATAATTTTTATTTTAATCATAATTTAATTTAATTATCACAATAATCTATAGGTGACAAAAAAGTAAGGTATTTACAAATAAATAAAGAAAACAAATACATAAAAATATAAATTATTAAAATAAACATTTAAAAATTATAGAAAAAATAGAATATATTGTGTATTATATAATATATTTATTGATAATTTTTCCCTTTATTTTAATAATTTATTTTATATTTTAGTTTAATTTTAATTAATTGAATACAATAATCTATAAGTGAAAAATGGTAAGATATTTACAAATAAATTTATATATATATATATATATATATATATATATATATATATATTAATGATAATTTTACAGTATTTTTATTTTAATAATTTATATTTTAATCATAATTTAATTTAATCATCACAAGAATCTATAGGCGACAAAAAGGTAAGGTGTTTAAAAATAATTAATATATATATATATATATATATATATATTAATTATTAAAATAAAGATATTTTTAAAAATTATATATTTTTTTAAATAATTTATATTTTCACATTTTATTTAATTCATGTATCTGTTATTCATCAAACCATCTAAAAAAACATAGACAATTAACATCATACGTACTTTAGACCAAACAGCTGCTGATCCTGCCAGCAGGGGACTGACGGCAAGAATGACCAGCGTCAGCTTCCAGCCGTAGATAAAACCAATGACAAAACCAGTAATAAATGTGCAGAAGAACTGAACAAACACACAGATTTTGTCCCCAAGGCCATCGTTGATTGTGTTTATATCACTGCATTGGGGAAACATTTAAAAAAGAGTTTAAACACCTGAGATGTAACCAAAGAACTGATCAGGTGACAGAAACAAGAGTCTGGAACGTGGCTGCACTTCACGTACTCAGTAAGTCTTATGTTCAGCTCTCCGATCTGATGCGTGTCAAACCATGACATCTGCTGGTGAAGAATGGCATGAAAGTACTTCTCCCGGATCCTCTTTGTTTGCCTGGCAGCAGTTAGTAGGAAAAGCATTACCTGGAACGTTCCCAGGAGCAGAACCGCAGCCCCGATCGCAACGAAGTAATAAGCGTGTCTGTGTCAATAAACCAGCAAATTATGTCAAGGTTCAACAAAGAAGTCAATGAATCAAAGGGGGATGATTCTAACATTTAAAATACTGCACTAATGTTAAACATAATTAAGAAACTTCACTAAATTATTAACGGGAGAACTGAATGAGAATGAATCTGACACCAAATGGTTCCTCACTTTGACATATTATCTTCAATGCCTATTTCAGGAGAACCAGCCAAACACGTTGAAGAGTTCGTGAGGGTGAGGGTGACGTTTCCGGTGAAGTTGCCTGAAAACATTTGGGAGAAACATTTCCTAAAACCAGCAATACCAGACCACCACATTCAAGAAAATATTTATGAGATGATTGCTGAGCTGTAACACTAAGGGTAAAGTTTACAATAGCAACTCAAATCAGTCTGTACTACTGACAGACTTTAAAAGAGATATATTTGACAAAGACTTATGTTTCAATCACGTGAATTCACACCACATGCATTAACATATACCTGTCAGGTTAAAGCTCTGTCCACTTAACACAAAGCTGTCAGTCATTTCTCCGAAAATCACGCACATGAGAGGCAACGCGACGCCATGGGCAGCTGCACACAGCAGGCCAATCAGCATAAGCAGCACCTCCAGACATGTGGCATACCGAAACTGCATCACATCAAACATGTGAGTCAAACACATGACTGCTGTCCTCAGGGCTTATAACTGCTTATAAAAGCTGCAAATGAATTCTGTGATGTAAAAGAGATGCACACTTACCAGCTGAAAAAATCCAACTGTTTTCACTGGCTCTTTCTTCTTTTTTGAATTTTTGCTATTTAAACAAGAAATAGTCAAGGTTTCTTACTTACTTATTTATTCATGGACAATATTTTAAATCCTTAAATTAAAATAATTTTAAAATGAACTATTCTTTAAATACAATCATTTTCAGGGATTTTTTTTACCTTTATGAAGGCAGTTAATAGAAGTATATATAATAAAAGTCAAATACTTCAATACTTCATCTGTATGAATGAATTGATACGGTCATATGGTGTCTAAATCCGTAGTAAAAATAGAACTGGATAATATAAATATATATGGCATAAAATGTTAGACCAGAAGTTCGCAACTGCATTAAAATATTATTTGACTATTAAATGTATTTCAAATTATATTTTAAATTGTTTTAATTTGTAAATAGTAAGTAAACAGTAAGCAACTGTAACAAATATTTGTGTTACAAAATTACAATTTATTTTTATTTTAGATTTTTATTATTTAGATTTATTTTTATTTTTAGTGAATTTTACCATTAAAACTACTGCTCTCAAAAAATATCAAATGAAAAAAAATATATAAATAAATAATAATATTATTTGACTATTAAATGTATTTAATTCAGTTCAAATGTTTTGAATATTGCTTTTCACAATATAGTTCCAAAGTGGTTTTCCAGAGAATACGGACCAAAAAAAAAAAAAACAAGCTGGTGGCAAGGATATAATAGTTTAGAATTTTTAAATTCGTTTTATTTTAATATCGTTTTCAAATTTCCTATAAAATTCAGTTTAGTTTTTATTAGTTTCATTAATATTTTTGTTAGTTTTAGTTTAGTTTTTATTTTGTGAACATTTTTATTTAGTTTTTATATAGTTTAGTTTCAGTTTTAGTTTCAATTTTAATTTAAGTTCAGCAGAATCAATGGATCAATTCCAGAGCGAAGGCCAAAGAAAGACGTAGGCTAACCTTAGTGAGGCAAACGTTTAGCGACACAAAATTAACGCATGCTGAGATTGATTACTGATTGATGGTAAAAGTATACAAATATACACCAAAGGAAGCAGTCAAAGCTTTTTGCTAAATAAATCTACACAAGTTGCGATTAATGTCATATCTAATTGTGTGTTGAGATATTTAATATGAAAATAAATGCCTAATAAATAAATAGCCTAAATTGGTTATGTCTTTTTTCTTATTTAACCATAATCACGATATTGTAACTGTCGGGTCTTGCTCACTTTTCCGTGACCAGCCGCGCATAAATCATAACTGGGACTAATGAAATTCAATAATAACGGCAATCGTATTTAACAGTAAAGGCTCATATTTGAATTTGTTCTTTTCTTTATTTATGAAGAATTTTAAGCGTGTGTATGATGTGATTTAGCCTATGCATATTTGTTCGAAAGTTTGGCAGAGTGATCACAAGATGCTAAGTCAAGTTTTGTATTGTGTACAGAAAGGTGCGTTCTCATCTTTTTTTCTGTTAATTATCACGTTGCTCTGCGTGTCTGTTTTTCTTCAAAGCACCAACTTGTCTAATGTTGGTTTGAATGCTTGTGTTACATAAGAAAATAAATAAGTTTGCCTACCTCATGTTGTAGATTAATGCGGGTTCGGTTAGGTTCGGGTCGCGACTCGCGACTCGCGGTCTTTGTCAAATGGTTCTGATCTGGTAGGCCACAGAAATAAATAAGTGCTGCTGTCGGATAACGGGTCGGGTGTTCTGTTAAGTACTGCTGGTGCACGTTTACCAAACAGGACCCGTGCTTTAAACTGCTTTGCATCTCTCCATCAGATAAGCCCATGTGCATGATCCGCCATTTACAGGCATTTCCCTAAACCGCCACACAGCTCATATATTTTTCCGCCAAGGGGTGAGAAGGTAGCCTAAGAAAACCGATTATTTATTTTTTGTGAATTATTTTATTTCAGTTAGTTTTTCAATAACTGTTGTTAGTTTCGTTTCGTTTTAGTTTTTTAAATATTTTGACATTTTTATTTTATTTCAGTTTACGAAATTGTTTTTTCATCAGTCGTTTTCGTTTTCGTTTACGAAAATAACCTTGGTGGTAATGCTAAACAGAAATTAGAATATTTTAAATTGTTTTAATTTGTAAATAGTAAGCAACTGTAACAAATATTTGTGTTACAAAATTACAAGCAGAGATATATATATATATATATATATATATATATATATATTTGTGAATTTTACCATTAAAACTATGGCTCTCAAAAACATATAAATATAAAATAATAATAATAAATATGATTTTATATAATAATTAAATGTATTCTAATAAAATAGCCAATGTCAAATAATAATAATTAAGGTCAAATTAAGATTTTAACACAAAATTCTATTTGTTTGTTTTGTACATCGACTGTCTAACAGTCCCTTTGCAGACCCCTGGGGGTCACCGTTTGAAACCCCTGTATTAGATTATCAGGTAAAAACACTAGAGGTGTACTGATGAATATTTTAAATATCTAGAAAATTTTAAAGACTTTCTGGGGAATTTTTGCCCCCGGCTCTGGTACATTTCTGTCTCTAGTTTATAGATACATTTCTTTATTTTATAAATGAGTCTACTTACAAACAACAAGACTCATCTAAAACGATCTAATACAAATCAGACACATCCAAAACTACCAAAAGTCTACTTCTTGGTCACATTTACCCTTTGCCCTTTGATTTCCCAGAGGACTCCTTCTTGTCTTCCTGAGGTTTCTCATCCTGGGTGTAAGCTAGGTTGACGAAGCCCTCGGGGATCACCTCTGCACAAAAGAGGTTTATGTTTACTTAAGGAACAGGTGGCTAAGTCTAAGGTATCTGCAGAATATAAATAATTAACTCTAAATGACGCAGCATTTCACAAATTAGACAAATGACATAGATATACATATATTTAGAATTGCCATTTAATGAAATGACGTCTGCTCAAACTATACCAATCTAATTTTTATTTTAGACTTGCCATTGTGTATGAATATTGTTGGTTGCTAGTCATTTTTGGGAAGAAAAAAATCTCTGGCAAATGAATGAATGTAAATGTAAAATATAAATGAAGATATAGAACACACCTTGCAAGTAAGGTGGAGGGTCTGTCGACTGAACGCTCGGCTCTTCTTTCATTGTGATAGCACAGTGTGTGTGCTGCTAGATAAAAAAATACAAATAAAACATACTGGTTCAAAAGGAGGTACACATTTAAAAAGGTTTTGTATCCTGATAATACCTTTTTTAAAAACTTTTTTTATTCTGCTTTTTATTCTAAAGGCAACTCAAAAAGCCTGTAATAAATAAATAATATTTTTAATTATGTAAATAATGGCTTTCGAAATTTTCATTCGAATAAATGCTCAGAGGGGATGAAAAAGGTATTGCTCCAATGAACAGATTTATAACAGGAATAAGATTTCTTATAAATACAGGACCTTTATATATTCATAAAAAGATGTTTTAAGTGTATTTTTTACTGTCATCATCTAGCATGTTGGTGTTATTATTACATAAGTTCATCTCTGAGTTTAAATTCATTCAACCGGCATGCATGTTACCTAACCGGTTACAACAAACGGAAGTGTATTAGCCTACAAGTGAAACATGATATGATATGATATGATATGATCGGAAACGCATAGCCTATAATAAAATAATTTTAAATGAAATTAAATTAATTTCAAAACTTTAATTATCACTCACATTCACATTTGTATATATTCCATATTTCAGTGGTCTGTAATATTCACCAAAAAGTCCAGACTAAAAGATAGGCATACAATACGCAAATAAGCATTTAATATATAACATTTTTCCGGCTTACCCCATGTGGTGGTCACAAAAGCTTCAGCTGGACAGACAATATGTAGATACAGCAGGCTGAGTCTCTCCTTCTGTTACCTGATGTTTTATAGCGCATTGTGATACCTGGACACGCCTCCTCCTGAGTCAATACTGCACAAAAAATGTAGGCGTGCAATGGAGAAAAAACTGTGACTTTTGCCCTTATAGCGGAAAAATCTGGGTTAAATGAGTTTATATGAAAAAATGAAAGATGAACTGATAAGGAGGCACGAACTTTGTTCCTCCTAAGAGTTCAATATAGAGGTGCATTCGAATTTTTATAAGGTAGGCTATTTAAGAGTTACCGTCAAAGCTATCTGTAATGGTGAGCTTTCGCCTCCGTCAGTGTTCATTCACTGATTAGCCTATAAATGTGACGTTCTATTTTTTTCGATGTAAAAATACTTCCTATCCAAGTTTAATATGCAGAAACAACTAGGTCATATAAGGAAGATATGGGATAATTAAACGATATGGCTCAGCGTTTCGAAATAAGGTTTTTTTCTGTAATGTAATACCCCCCCCCCCGTTAGATAGTTTCGTGCCCTGTGTCATTTACATTTCAACAGGTTAAAATAATATCTCAAGCTTTATGCTTGATTTATTTGTAACACATTAACCTCGAGACCTTTTCAGCTTTCTCTTTCTGAAAATTGTATAGTTGTATGGTGTAGTATAGAGATATGACAGCACCCAAAATACTATCAAAACACTCCAACGCAGCTCCATTCTTCACGAAAGATGGATAAAAAGGCGCACAGGAAACAAAAACCTCGAAAAATGTTATACAACCCACCAAATGCTGGCCAAATCACAGAGATGCCGATTCGCACGGGACTAATGTTATCACAGGACCTCGGTGTTCGTATGGTATATGGTAGGTCATTTGCGGGGGAATATGGTATGATAGGTCATTTGCGGGGGAATTTTTACTTTTCAAATTACAGACATGGCCGATTCGCACGGGATTAAGATCACAGACAAGCTCCGCAATTATTACAAATGACTGGAGGTCACCAGGTAATACTAATCCCGTGCGAATAGGGCTTTAGTCTATTTAATAGCAGGTACGTCTGTTTGTCATCAACATTATATCAACAACATTCTAAACCAGATTCTGAACGTTCAATTGAGAATTTCTCTTACTAAAAGTCTTGTGACAGTACCAGCAGAATCTATAGTGATACTTTAAATTAATACCATGGTGTATTTACAAAAAAACCATGGTAGTATTTTCATTTATTTATTTTGTTAAGCATTTTAGGGTGATTTTATGGGTTTGATCATCGGCTATACTCAAAAACTAGCTAGAAATTATATAGCACACCAAGTCAGAATGGTTTAAGGACTGGATTGAGCTGGGTGGACGTAGCTTGATGGCTGTATGAGAAATTTGAGGTATCAAAATGTCAGCAAAGATAATAGGTTTATGCTGATAACATGCTGAACATCTATGTATTAATAATATATATATATAGCATATAGACAAATTAATTGGTACAGTTTGAATCGCCCTGAAATCCCAAATCCATTTTTTTCTCTGCTTTACATTTTATCACAAGATCTTAAAACAAACCCAAGCTTTCAATATGCAGGCAGCAATGGCTTTATATCAATGGCCAGCAATGGCCTTGACATATACTATAATTCTTACAATATTGTTAGTTTCTCAGCATTGTTCTTTATATTAACAACGTTTCTGAGAGCAAACCTAAAACAACATCTACAGAAAGTTCTGTTTTTGGAGCTGCATCGACCTCTAACACATATTATCAACAAACATGCGGGCAGTCTTAGCGTGACTCCGTCCATATTGTGGCGCCACATGCAAACCAGTCTTTCTATTTATGTAACTGTGGCTTTATGAATAAACCCAGTTGCACTCGTGAACTTTAGTACAGGGTCTAAGAAATAATTGGCATATTTGTCTCCTCTGATGGTAGCCTCACAAGACAATCAACATACCGGTTTAACAATCTTCTCAAGATGAACCCGGATAAGAATGCTCTGGGCGAAATTCTTCCCTTTTAAATATGTATGACACCTGTACAGTCAGGTTTCTCATTTAACACAGACTGTTTCACAACAAGATACCGTAAATTTATGTTTTGATAAAAAAAAAAAAAAGAATTTGACTTTTACACAGGGTTACGCATCAAGACTATAAATGGTATTTGAGTACAGGGTTTTACCTTTGTCCTTTATAATTTGCATTTATATCTAGATATTGCTCACTTCTTTTATATGAACATGTTATATTTTTGTTTTAGGCAGTAAATCTATCAGTTACTGTAGAACCAATTAAACTTGAATTTTATAAGGAAGCAACACAGGGGCACCTATGACCTATTTAAGGTTATATAACCCTATCTGTTTTTGATCAACTGTTTAGGTGCCAGTGTTCAAGAAATAAAGGCATTCTTTTCTTAGAACATTCCAACTCATCTGATCACCTTAAACTCGGGGTGATGGTGGCATGAACTCTGAACACAGCTGTTATTAATTTTGAGTGTAGGCCAGCATTATCAATGTTGATCGTACATTTTTTTTTGCTTGGAAGCATGTGAATCTGTTGTCATGTTGTTACCTTTAAACTTGTTAACCTCTGATTTATTTTGACATGTTTAATAAATGTATTTAATAAATGACATAATAAATGACATATTTAATAAATACACTCTATAAATACACTCCAGGTTGTTGTGTTAGTTGATTCATTTATTTTTTTTATTTATTTTTTATTTTTTTTGCATGCATTAGCATGTATTCCTCCTGATGGGGTGATGGTGGCAAGAACTCTAAACACAGTTGTTATTAATTTTGAGTGTTAGGGAAGAATTATCAGTGTAGATCTTTTTTTTTTTCTTTTTTTTTTTGCCTGGAAGCATGTAAATCTGTTGTCATGTTGTTACCTTTAAACTTGTTAAACCTCTGACTTATTTTGACAAATTTAATAAATGTGTCATGCACTCTTTCCAAGTAGTTGTGTTAGTTGATTTTTTTTTCTTTCTTTTTTTGCATGTATTCAGCATGCATTCCTCCTGATGGAGTGATGGTGGCATGAACTCTGAACACAGTTGTTATTAATTTTGAGTGTTAGGGCAGCACTATCAATGTTGATCGTAAATTTTTCTTTTTTCCTGGAAGCATGTGAATCTGTTGTCATGTTACCTTTAAACTTGTTAACCTCTCACTTATTTTGACATATTTAATAAATGAGTTTAATAAATTACATAATAAATGACATATTTAATAAATGCACTTTTTCCAGGTTGTTGTGTTAGTTAGGTTATTTATTTATTTATTTGTTTTTTTTTATTTATTTTTTTTTTATTTTGCGTGTATTCCTCCTGACAGTGTTCAACAGGACATACAAATAAACATAAACATAATTTTTATTTATAAAAAAATTATCTGGCTGTTTATCATACATACCTATCTATCTATCTATCTATCTATCTATCTATCTATCTATCTATAAATTGTAGTCTGTTACTGATTACAGATTGCATGATGAAAACTGTAGTTAGTAATGTAATCTAGGTTATTCATTTTAAATAATGTATTCTGAGAACTTCTTAGATTACTTTTAGATTACTTTAAACTTGTCATTAAACATACCATATTGATATAAAAATAAAAAGGAAGAAAATATGTTCCATTTTTTCATATCAACATCATAAAATGCATTAACCATTATATTAGTTAGTTGATAGTGAGTGAATAGTGAATTCATAAAAGCTAATAATTCATTCATTCACTGAAATGTAAAATAAAAACATCTGTGAATATAGTCAAAACTAAATGACACACAGTAGGATTTTTATACAGGAAAATGTAAAAGAGAAAAATTGAAGAATTAGGCAGAATGAATAAATTATGAATAATTTACTGCCCTTATGTAATAATACGTAATATGTAATCCATAAAAATCTTGATTACATGTAAACAGAGTATGTGCCCATCTTTTTTTCAAATACATAGGTCAAAATACTAATGAAGATTAATGAAGATTAAATTTGTTAAAATTAGTTAAATGCATTAGGTATTTTGAAATAACAATGAACAATAATTTTACAGCATTTATTAAGCTTAGAGGTTATGTTAGTTTCTATATATACTAAAACAGGGGTGTCCAAACTTGGTTCTGGAGGACCACTGACTGTCCTGCAGAGTTTAGCTCCAACTTGCCTCAACACACCTGCCTGTAAGTTTCTAGTATGCCTAGTAATTCCTTGATTAGCTGGCTCAGGTGTGTGTAAATGGGGTTGGAGCTAAATTTTGCAGGGCAGTGCCCCTCCATGAGCAGAATTAGACACCCCTGTAGTCTGTACTAAAACATTTTTAACTTTTCAAGATGTGTAAAATAATAATAATAGTTAATATGTTAATGCATTAACAGGAATTATCACTGAATGATAATTACAATAATATTTGTAACCCAGTAAATAAAATTCTTTAAAAAGTATTGCTCATTGTTAAATCAACTAGTGTTTACGAAATGGTTACCATGTGCTACCATGAATTCATAGCTGAACTAGCCAATTTTAACCACTAGAGGGTGGTCCCTGACATTTAATCGTGTTAATGAGCCTTAAAATATAATTTCATATATTTCAGGACTACTTCACTGACGTTTACGTCTCAAGTCAATTTTTATTGAATCTAATTCTACTAAATAAAAAAGGAAATTTGAAATAAAGGCATGCCCTGTCTTTGTGCTTATTACATAATATTATGACTATAAACAACGTTTGAGCACACAATCATGGTGAAAATGCACATTCAGTGACATTTAAAATTCATAATGTAAACAATATAGCCTAATAAATAAGTGAAAAACAATACAAAATTGTTTAAAAATGTAGTTTCGATCACGCATTTCTTTTTCCAAAGCAAGAAAACTGCCTCTCAGTTTATTGATATCAAAAAGAAGGGCTATAAACAAATCTTTATGAACAACATCTGAAAACATATGATCATTTCAGCAGTTTTATAGAAAACGTTTTCTCTTTCTGACTTGCTTTGTTGAGTTTCAGCTATTAATAAGAAGGAAAAAAAAGTTATTTCGTGATTTAAAAAAAAAAAACTGAAGTGCTGTAGTTTATTATTTTTATTTTTAAACAGAGAAAAAAAATTTCCTCTCATGAATTTGCATACCGAAACCACTTTTTCCTCGGAGTTTCAGGTGTTGCAACGCTCTGTGAGCACATAAAGAGGAGGCTTGTGGGTGGTGGAGTCTAATTAAGAACCTGGGAATGACGTTCAGGACGGTTTGGTACTACGTATCCCAGTGTGCACTTCTCCACTATTCAAGTAGACAGAGGCACACAGAAGTGTAAGGTGTAGCCTACAGTTGGTGACACTCCCCGACGATTAAAAAGTTCGCATAAGGACTGAGTGGGGAAACTACCATGTTCCAAGTAAGTGTTTTAAGTTTAAATAGTTTTAAAATATTTTATTTACGTTATATAGGCTATTTATCCAAACTAAACATTAATACAAAAAGGCGTATTTGACTACATCAGGTCTTTCACGTGTTTTGATTTAACTAGATTGTGTGTGCATGTTGGAGTACAGCGTAGCATGTGTATCGTTATGGCGTTTTAATAGGCTAATCTTTAAAGTATTACATGTATTTATTTAATAGAGAAACTCGCAGTAGAATAGAACGTTTATGTTTTTAATATGGGATGACGTTTGCATGCGTTGCAAAACAAACAGGTGTATTGTGACGTGGCTGATGCAGGGCGTGTTAGCGCGTGTTGATTTGAATAGTGCACTCAGCCCTTCACCACCGAGACAAAGCTTTGTCAAAGAGACACTGATATTCAGACAAGACCGACCTGTTTTCATGCATTGCCACTGCACAATACGTATTTAATGAGTCATTGCCGGAGACAGGACACAGAGGATACTGGCCAGTGATTCAGAGACTTATGACAGAAGAAATGATTCAAAAAAACAAGAGAAATTTCACTGATTGACACATTGAGACTGTTTATCCATAAAGTTTGAGTTATTTATTTGTAAACGTCTATTGGTGATGGTTTGCTGTTTAAATAAACAATGAATCACTCAAACTATTAGTCAGAAATTAAAGATGAATATATGTGAGAAACATAAATGATACAAGATGATTTATTGCCAAAAGTATTGGGTCGCCCCCTTCTAATGAACAGGTTTGACTACTTTAGTCATTTCTATGAGTACAAATCTTAATGTTAAAGCATATAATGATATTCTAGGAAATTGTGTGCTTCTAATATTATAGCAAAAGTTTGGACAGGACCCTTTTCTATTTTAACATGACCATGCCTCTGTGTATAAGCCAAGGTTCAAAAAGAAAATTGATTCAGTCAGTGTGGAAGAACTTGACTGGTCTGCATAAAACCAAGTCCTAATCCCAGTTTAACACCTCTGGTGT
>JAFVLL020033465.1:64441-115006 GCA_021397915.2 Tor tambroides | reverse complement strand
TACAAGTGCCACCTGTGTGACTATGCCTGCGGCAACCTGGCTAATCTCAAGAGGCACCAGCGGGTGCATTCGGGCGCCAAACCCTTTCAGTGCGCCATCTGCAACTACAGCTGCAACCAGAGTATGAACCTGAAGCGGCACATGTTGCGCCACACGGGCGAGAAGCCCCATAAGTGCCAAGAGTGTGGCTACACCACTGGCCACTGGGACAACTACAAACGACATCAGAAGAAGCACAGCCTCACTACAGATGGCTGGGTTAAAGTGCAGATGCCTGGAAATGAGGAAGAGGTGGAGGACGAGGAAGAGGTGTAGCCTGTTATTGCAAGACAGTCGTCCATATGAGATTTTACTGTTACTGCATAAGCTTTGTTGGTTGCTCTTGTTTTTCTTTGTGCCCTCATTTATTTTGAAAGTCATTATTTTAGACATTTCTTGGAATTGTCCACAAGCTGCTACATGAAGTTATGCACAAATTAAAAAACAGTTACCTGAATGTCCTAATGCAGGGGTTGTCCAGTCCCACTCCTGGAGGGCCAACCTTCTTGCAGACTCTAAATACACTAAACACACCTGAAATGGCTAATCAAGGTCTTTAGGATTACTTGAAACTTCCTGCCAGGTTTGTGGGAGATGGTTGGCACTAAACTCTGCAGGAAGGTGGTCCTCCAGGAGCAGGTTTGGACACTCCTGATTAATGCCTTTGAACAAGGCAGTTTGTGTTAAGCTAAGCTCTCTAAGAGCCTTCTGAGCCTGATTGTGGTTCATTTATCAGTGCCAAACTCTGCACCACTGCCATAGGAAGTTCTTCTTTAAGCCTGGAGCTACATTGCATGCACTTAAGTTTACCTTGGTTGGCTTTTTTGAGGTTTTATGTGATTGATCATTTGTCCGTCAAAGATATTCTCAACCCTACTGATGAAAATGTCTTTGCAGATGAGCATTATGTTGTGATCTCTGATCATCTTGTTTTTGCTCTCAATAATTCTGAGGGGTTGTGTTGCCTTTTATTGTTCTGTGTATCTTTTTGACTGTGAAAAATGCCATTTGTCTGAGTTTACTTGAAGCAAAATGGTGCATAGTGGATATTCGTGTCATGCTGAACATAGAGCTTTTATTTTTGTATGTGATTTTATTTTTTATCTCTGAGGAATGTTTGGCATGTATTTGCCACCCATGGCATTGTTAGCTATACTGAAGGACAACAGTAACCGTAAACCCTAATATGCAGTTAAACCTTCAGGTTGCCAAAAACGACTGAACATTGATGGAATCTTGTAGGTGTGTGATGCTTGAGTGTTTTCTTATTATGCAGTGGTTTCATTAATGCCTTAAATATCCTCAAATAAAAGAGTTTGTGTTGAAACTTCCTCATCTCAATTCATTTGTCATCTTTCAGTCACACAACTGCTCAGAAGTAAGTTACTAATAGACCAGCAGGATATGATTAAGATGCTGAGACAGGCAGTGTGTAATCCTCACACTTCCATAATGAGAGCTGTAATCCTCTGCTGCCAACAGCTCTGGTAAACATGCTAATGAAGACAGAGCCCCGGGCAGCACTGGAGCACTAACAACTCTTGCAGTGATCTTCATGCTGTTTGATTGTGAGAATGAGTTTTAGATGGTTTTTCTGAAGTGTTACAACCTGTTTTAGGCAAAAGCTTACATTAAAAAGAAATTTGACAGTCTGTGACCACTGAATGATGATTCAAATTGTAGGAGGTCATAAAGTTACATTTCATGTTAATGGTGTTTTTTAGCCAGGACCTTTAGTGGGTTTTCGCACAGTAGCTAAGCACAGGAGTCATTGTGTCTACAGGCAATCCCATGTATGATAATCACACATGCTGAAATACCGATCATGCTTGGGTTATTAAACCAAGAAACAGAAAACAACACGGAGAAGCATCGTTTGGCACCTAAATTTATTGAAACCCAGAAGGCTCTAACTTCCATTCTTGGATTTAAAATGAAGTGAGAATTTGAAAAATAAATCATACTGATTTATGAGCGATGTACAGGGTTTAAGAGTATAGACGGTTACCCTTTTCATCCTAGATGATGATGATGGTGCTGGTGAACATACTGAACATGGCAATCACAAATTACAGCTATCAGCTCAAAAATAATCAGCCATACAGCACACAGACATGAGAACAACCTTCGCATTTAACGCATTCTGCACATGGGAGGAATCATATATATCTGGGATGAATAATATGGGAATTTCATTCAATATGACTATCATTGCAGTCAAAAACCCAGCATAAATGTAAAATACATCCATTTCCCAAGCACCATGTGATCACAGTTCTCTGAGATGATTGCCACAATGTATTTAGTAAAATACAAAATGGATTATATGTATATAATAAAAAGAAAAACGAAGTCTGGAATGATATTCTTCAAAATGAAATATATAAAGTGTACTAAGACAATCACTGAAATTTAGATGTGAAATTTGTAAACACTCTTTTTCAACAATTTTCTACAATTTTGTAAACACTGATAAATTTTTTAATTTTTTTTTACACAGCCTGGATTATATTTGATCAAGTGTACTTGTTTGTAATATACTAAGATAATACAGATTAGTAAATATTCAGAATATTTTTTTTAATTGCATGTACATTTATAAAAGTGACATTACCATGATTTTTGTGCAAAATGCTTTAGTGAACTATAATTTTGGCATTTATGAGTAACCTTTTTAATATATTGGTTCAGAAAAAAAACAGACCTACAAGCCTCTTGCGAATGTTCCAGGATGTTTTCCCACAGTTTTACTATCTCAATAAATACCCAAGCCATCTATCTTACTTAATACTGTGCAAAAAAAGACGTAAGTTCAGCTAGTGCAAGCCGGCCTGCCGAACACACCAAAACAAAGCGAGATTTCAGGACACAGCTGAGGCCAGAGTGAGAGAAGCTTTTTAGCCAACTTGTGTCCGGCGCTACATTTAATTTTAAATTTGAGAAGTTAAACTGTAAGGCGTCTGAATCAGCATAAGGCAGAGAGAAAGCAGGCCATAAAGATCTTGTGTTTTCATCCAGGATATGCAGTGAATATGCAGTAGGCGTCAGGTCGAGTTTACCTCTAAAAAAACAAACAGGAAGCTGCTGAGATCTACCACGCCATGGGTCATATTGCCGCTACCACGCAATAGTTTGAGCAACATTGGCACACTGAACGATACGAAGCGCATCTCTATTAAATAATATTCTCAACTGATTTTGAAAGGAACATATCAACACAGTTTGCTGGTATGGATCTTACTCTACTAGGCAACTATGAGCTCATGAGCAGTCGAGAAAATGAGACAACAGGAATTTTGTGTCTGCCAGATGATGACATGAGAGGAAAAGCACAGTTTTGTGTCTCTAGTAAGGAAGTACGATTCAATAAAGCCCGTCTTCAGAAGAAACTTTCATCACAGCCACTCTTGAATGTAGCAACTTGCCCTGAGGTGCCTATGTAACCCTGTATTAATTTAAACGCTGACGTTGTCTCTAATTATGCCTCAAATCCGAAATTATCCAATTTTTGTTACTTTAATTGAGCGAGCACTGAATCTGAGGCCTCTCATAAAAGTAATGAGAGACTTGAGTCAAAATGATGTACTTCACAGGCCATTTTTGAGACCATTGATATAATTATTATAATCTTTTTTCAAAAATGGATTACAATACTGCACAACTGGGCATCTATTAAACTACACTCATCGCAGAGAAACCGCTAAATGAATCTGTCTCCTTTAGTCCAGTCTTTGAGGATGACTCCATCACAGGTCATCGTCCCCTATTCCTTCAAAGGCGTAGTTTCCATGGAAATCATTGCCACTGATGTCACTGGCTGAGTTGGAAGAACTAAGTCCTCTCAGGGAGACAGAAGACAGCTTGGTCTGTGGAAATAAAAATAAATAAATAATAGAGAGAACAGGAGATAAATATCTAAATAACTAAAATGAACATTTTTTTTGCTAATTGAAATAAAATATAAATATTAGATGATAAATGGTGCCTTGGAAGTAAATTACTGAAACTAAAACTGAAATAAAGCTAGACTTAACTATAGTTAAACACTGAAAACGTGAAAATATAAGCTAATTCAAAATAAATACTATAATGGTGTATAAATAATAACAGTATATATACACATAGTATAAATTAAAACAGTATAGAGGATATTTCCACTGTAAGTTAATCATAAAGAAATGAAAATCACTGACAACTCACAGAGAGTTTGACTACTTGTTCACGGCTGGGATCAGGGGAATCCTGAAAAACAGTCATGCATATCACATATCAACAATGGTACATCTTCCATAACAAAACTAGAGGTGTTCTGCATTAGCAAAAACCTCAGTGCCCACCAGTAATGGAGGAGACTTCACAGCTTGCTGACTGTCAGAGCGCTGGAACGAGCCGTTCAGTCGCTTCTTCTGCATCTGCTGGAAACACAAATCACACAAACTTAGAGAAAAAGACAGAAAATGCCCTTTAAATAGACATGAAATACAAACTGACCACATATATTTTCATAAAACATTCCTGAATTCATTGTGCATGGTTCATAGATGCATATTATTGCAGAGAAAAATGTCTTTAAAGTCTTTCAAAACTTGAAAACTAAAAATAGTTTAGCACTGAAAAAAACTTTCATTTTCAGCTGACATCAAGGCTTATTTTTTTGATCTGTGTTCTGGTATGCAGCACCAATTTCCTTGAATTGAGTGCCACTGCATTTTTTGCTTATTGAACGACTAGTATCACATATGCCACAATATGCCACATTAAAAATGTTCTAAATGCAAGTTATTGATCTTATTGTGAATAATTCATCCATGCATGTTTTTTTTTGGACTTGTAATTTTCAATCACAATGTTGCATAACTCTGTCTTCTGGTGAAGTGACAGACTTCTCTGTTACATGGTGACTTTAAAGAATTACTTCACTTCCAGAATAAAAAAAATCCTGATAATTTACTCATCCCCATGCCATCCAAGACGTTCATGTCTTTTTGTCTTTAGTCACAAAGTTAATTTCTTAACATTACAGGATTTTTCTCCATATAGTGGACCATCGGGGTGAAGGTCAGTTTATTTCTATAGCACATTTAGAAACAGCTAGTGTATACCAAAGTGCTGTACATATACAAATAAAGTAAATATAGAGAATAAAAGACACAAAAAACAATCAATACAGGGTGCAAATTGCAGGTTTAATGCAGCTTCAATCCCAGCTGAGGAATAAGGGTCTTATCTAGCAAAACAATCGATAATTTTCTAAAAAAAAAAAAAAAAAAAAAAGTAAATACTTTTTAACCACAAATGCTTGTCTTGCACTAGCTCTGCAATGCGTGTTCACAATTTCACGTCTTATATAATCAAGTTGGAAAGGTTACATGCAGTTAATTCTTTGTCTGTGTACTTCAGTTCAAAAAGGTAGAGTAGGGCGAAAAACTCCACCTCATTTTCTCCTCCAACTTCAAAATCGTCCAACATCGTTGTTTTATCTTTTTTGTAAAGGGCGTTTGACTTTCTTTGCACGTTCACTTTGTAAACACTGGGTCAGTACTTCCACTTACTATTGCGTGAGGTTGGGCTGGTACAAGATGAGCATTTGTGGTTAAAAAAAGTATATAAATTTTTATTGTTTTAAGAAAATGACTGAAGGTTTCACTAGATAAGACCCTTATTCCTCGGCTGGGATCGTGTAGAGCCTTTGAAGCTGCACTAAAAATGAAATTTGGAATTTCAACCCGTTGGCCACCATTGAAGTCCACTATATAGAGAAAAATCCTGGAATGTTTTCCTCAAAAACCTTAATTTCTTTGCGACTAAAGACAAAACGACACGAACATCTTGGATGACATGGGGGTGAGTAAATGATCAGGAAATTATTATTCTGGAAGTGATCTGATCCTTTAAGGAAGCATAAACTGCGTTTTGAATATACTTTCCTGTTCACTTAAAGTGAGCTCAGTTTTACACAGTTATATTTGCTCAAGTCTCTCCAGCAAACAGATGATTTAACCAACATTTAAGACCAGATTATCCTGAAAGGGTTCCTCATGCAAGTCCCATGTGGCAAAAACAAATTAAGACTCAAGCTCTTAAATGAATCAAACACAGATACATCCACCGACTGAAAGATATTTCAGAAACTCCACAGATATTTGGCAGGTCTTTACGAGAAGACAAACATAGACCTACTGACCTTTTTAATGCTTCCGCCAGATTTCTTCACCATCAGCTCATCTACCATAGACTGCAGACAGATACTCATCATGATAGCCTGGGGAAAAACAAAAAAACCTCATAGTTCAGTGATTCTCAAACAGGCAAACATTTATTGGTCACTACTGGATATTTAATGAATTAACTATTTTTACCTTTGCCGTCATCTAAGCTCACTTAAATTTAATCTTTAAAAACACTAATAATTTGCTTACATTTGAAATCTTCAGCAAATCTCAAAAGCAATGCCTAAAATAACTTGCAGCATTTAAAAATGTATTCTAAGCATTTTATTTTCAATTTATTTAGACAAAATAGTATAGAATTTCAATATCATCGACTGATTCTGCGCTGACCTGTGGACTGGTGATGGTGACCCACTGCAGACGGTCTTTGCTCATCAAGTACTCGAAGGCCAGCTCTAGTTTCACATCACATTTACTGGAACTGCTTGGGTTTGCGGTACCGTTTGCCACAGGCACCTGCTGTAGAATCAGGCCGGGTCATCACAAATACGATCATCATAATCATTGTTATTTGTGTCGAGGCAATTACAGAGGCCATTTTAAACTCCTCTACATGGCAATTACCTTCAAAGCTCAATTAGTCATCATTAGCTCTGCTCTAAATGTCAACGTCCTCATAATTACATAGCATCATCAGCACAACAACAAAAAAGTGTCTCATTAGAATTGTCTTCACACAGACACAGGAAACTCAGTCAGTCCCATTAGAGAGGCATGGCTACGCAGTCCCAGCATCCTCAGCGTCAGGTCCTGGTCTCAGAGGACAGCCGTTCTGAGCTCATTAGTAACACAACTCTGCTATTCCAGGGCAAAGACTAAGCCAAGACCACTGCAGAGTGAAGCAAAAACAACTTCCAATACACATGAAAGTGTTTGTATTGGACCCAACTGAAAATATTCAAAGCGTTTTCACATTCTCAGTAGAAGTTTTTTAGGTATTGCTACTAAATGTGGCACGTTTGTTTGTTAATCTACTGTTTAAAAACAAGGGACGGAGAAAGAACACTTAATACTTTTAGATACAGAATGAAGATTTCGATTGTCTTCATTTGTTTCCTAGTTCTGGTATACTAAAATGGATGCAGAAAACCATGAAGGCATACATTTAGTAGATTCCAATAAAAAATATCAATAGATAGATAGATGGATGAGTGTCTGGTAGCTGATAGTTATAAATGAGCAAGGAGACAAACAACACAGTCTCTTTTCCTTGCTGAAAGTGGCTTTTTTGGTCATCCCCGTTTCAACTTCCCTTTTTCCGAAATAGACCAACCAGACATGCCTGAAGAGACAGTCATAGAAGGAACTTGGAGAAAAGAGTTGTCTGGAGACGCAAAAGCAAGTTTTCCTACATCCTTACCTTAAAAAGTAGTACATATCTTCTTGAATATAAATAAATACAAGGCTTTATTATACTGAACACTGAATCCATTTTTCATACTGTAATTTATAATGTCTAAAATTACTTGTAGCATTTAAAACATTTTTTTATGTTTAGCATTTAATTTTTTCATTCATTTAGACAAAACAGAATTTCAGTTTTTATATAGTTTTATTTTTCATTTGGAAAAATAAAGCATTTTTAAATCACATTTATGCTTTTATTTCACTGAATCTATTTTTATTTATTTTTTATTTTATTATACTGTGGTGTCTAAAATCATGTGTAGTGTTTAAAATAATAGATTTTTATTTCTAGCATTTTATTTTTATTTAGCATATTTATTTAAAAAAAAATGTATAGATTTCAGTTTTTTACATTCTTAAAGCAAAAAGCATTATAAGTATTTTTTTTTCCTTTTTTTTTTTTGCATGTTTGCCTTTATTTCACAACATTTTAACAAAATAAAGCTTTTTATAGAGATTCAACTATTCCAGGCTAAAATAAAGTTGTCATTAAGTTATTTCTAAAATATTAAAAGCAGATTAAAAAAAAAATATCTGTTTAATTTAAGGAACTACATCTAAAATACAAGTGGTGTGGTTCTTTCTTTAAAAATGTGACCTCATTTGACTTAACTATTCACATACTTTAGGAGCTGCTGAACGACAAGGTTTTGTGGCTAATGTGACAATTTTTAGTATGATTTTGCTAAATGCATGGTTGCATTTATCATTGTTCAGCAAAATCAAGTCATTTTAAAAGGAATCCATTTGATCAGGAGTTTCACATGTGGTAAAACAGTTCCCCATGCAGATTTGGCTCATGTTAGTTAAAAAAAATTTGCGATGTTGACCAACATAAGCAGTCTGCTTGCTTCATACATCAACAATGGAACTTTTTGAATGCAAAATTGCAATGATGTCTGCATTATTGTAAAAGACTTTTTTTTTTTTTTTATTTTTTTTTTTTAAATCAAACTTACAGATGAGGTGACCCGCCAGCATCTCATGCGTGTGACTTTGAAGCTGCCCTCTTTCATCTGATCACTGGGCAATTTGACGTGAAAGTTGAGTTCGTTGTTGCCAGCACCGACTATAACATGACAGCCCTTCTCAGGAAAATCTGTGATGCAGGGATCAAACTTGATATAGCCGTAGTACTTCAGAGTCTGAGCCAATCTGATGAACTGTGGGACAAAATATAGTTAGACACAGATGATTATCTAACAGACACAAATTACTGGAGGCTTCAACATAATACATTCACGTCTGAGAATGGACTTCAGCTTTTATAGAAGTAGTCAATTTCTTTCCAGCTCACAGACACTAGGGAGATCAAATAACGTGTGTGGCGGAGCTCAGCCGTACCTCCTTCTTTGAGCCTTTCTCCTGCAGGGATTTCAGCTGTCTGTGCTGCTCTTTGTTCACGAGGATCCATCCCCGCTCTATGTCAGACACCGTCTGAGTGGAAGAAAGAGGAAAAAATCTGTTTCTCTCACTCTGAACTTGACAGAATAAATTGTTTTTAAGGAAGATTTGTGCAGTTTTGCCATAAATTCCAGCTCGATATGCAGTCTGGGTTAATTTAGTTGGTATTTCTAGTTTTTTCTTTAAATTTTCATTGTTAGTTTTCAGTTCTACTTTCAGCTTATTTAATTATAATACATTTTTTACATTATCTAAAATGTAATAAATGCTAGAAACATAATGCATTAACTACAGTTAACAAATGGAGCACTATTTTTTACTGTTTTACATTAAGTTTTAACACTTATGGTTGCAGAAGTAAATACTCAACAAATAAGTTTAAACTAGCATTATTTTAAAATGTTTAATGAGTATAAATTTCTCAGCCTGGTATTGTTGTTATTCAGTAAATTACTTAAATGCAGTTTTTTTAGATTTATAATATATCATGTATCAAAAAAACAAACAAACAAAAAAAACACTCTTTAGTCCTTTTCCCATTTTATTTTAGTTAATTTTGGAGTTGTGTTGTGTTATTTATTTATTGTTTATTTTCCATTAAGTGAAAGGGATAGTTCAACCAAAAATGAAAATTCTGTCATTAATTGCTCAACCTCATGTCGTTCCAAACCCATAAGACCTTCATTCATCATGGACTATTTTAACAATGTCTTTACTACCTTTCTGGGCCTTGAATGTGTCAGTTCTGTTGTTGTCTATTGAGGGTCAGAAAGCTCTCGGACTTCATCAAAAATATCTTAATTTTGTTCTGAAGATGAATGAAGGTCTTACAGATTTGGAACGACATGAGGGTGAGTAATTAATGACAGAATTTTCATTTTTGGTTGAACTATCCCTTTAATAAAAATGTTTCATTTAGTTTTTAAAGATGACAACTAAGACAACTATAAATAAGCCAATGTTGGATGATTCCCACAAAGTCTAAATAACTAATACATTTTATAAAAAATAATAAGAACAGGAGCCACATTATTTGTTGGAACAGTTATGCACATGACGACAACTTTTTGTGCGATGGACCAAACACAGAGTATCTTTTAAACTAGGAGACTGTTACCTGAGCATATAACAAGTTGAGTCCCACACGGTCGTCCATGACATCACTGTCATACGCTGTGTCCCAATAGCTAAGAACAGGGCAGGAGAAAATAATGATAAGTTATGTAAGGGAAATACTATAATTTACCTTCCTCCTCTTTGATCACATCCGCTTTCTGATGTATCATCTAAAACCATCAAGCACTAAAGCAACTTAAAATCTTGTGCACTGCATTTTACTGTAGGGCTGCAGCTAACGATTATTTTTATTGTCGACTAATCTATCGATTATTTTTTCGATTAGTCGACTAATCTATCGATTATTTTTCAATGAATCTATTTATTATTTTCTTATCAGTTGATGAATTTAGTTAAACTATCAATAAATAATAACAGTAACTTTTGCTATTAATCTTAATATTTTATTCAAACATTTTCTTATAATACTTTACAAAAATAAATAACAAAAAAAGAAAAATAATAAGAAAAGAGAAAAAGAAAGAGAATAATAATAATTAATAAAAAATAAAAATGAAAGAAAGAAAATAACAATAAATAAATAAGAAAAAGAAAAATAATAGCATTAAATAATTAACAAAAAAAGAAAAGGAAGCAAGAAAGAAATAGGCTAACAATAACAAGAAAGAAAGAAAGAAAGAATTACAGGGCAGTGATACAATCAATAGAAATGCACATTATGGCTACATTCACAGTTGCTGTTTGGGACGGACAGGAGTTGCTTACAGGTGAGAAACTTGAAATGTTTTATTTATTTATTCAGCAGATTAAAACATCTGCTTGAATACATATCTGTATGAATGAACAGCTGAAGTCACAACCGCATTCAGGACACTAGAGCGACAGAATCAAAAATGGCGTCATAACACCGGGACGTTTTACAGTTGACAGCCCGTTTTTAAATAAAGGAGCCCAGTCTAGGCTTGTCCAATTCAACACGCAGTTAAACAACTAACAGTGACTTTCAATGCTTTGTTAGCGAGTGCAGAGCGCGCGTTTGGCGCGCGCGTCTCAAAGCTCGCGCGACGGCACCGACGGCAGTTCAGGTGGATCTTAAGATGAACGCGAATCATTTCTCCGTCTCTGTGGGTGAATTAAACCCGTCATGATTATATAGGCAACTAGATGTCCCGTGCTGTTCCGTTCATTCAGCGCAGCTTTGAATGCGGTTGTGAATCCTAACAATGTAAAGGCGTCAGTTCGGCTATATATATGCGGTTCTGACTGTCTAATAATAATAATGCTCTATGAATGCAACTCTATGAAGTGATATTGCCATACTAGCCTTTACCTTCTTCTCTAGAGTCTTGTTTGTGTTAAATATGGCAGAAAAACAGTCTTAAGTAGGGATAACTGCAGGCTCACGCAATGGGCGTGGCTAAAGATGCGACTCGTCGACGCCTTCCATGCTAATCGACGTATTTTCATAATCGACGTAATCGATGACGTCGACGAATCGCTGCAGCCCTATTTTACTGCATAATCACACCGTTTCTATACGCATGCCTGAGGATCTAACTAGACGGCAGCTTACCAATAGTAGTAGAATTTTAATCAAATCTTACATTAAGTTAAACTTAGAGAAAAGAATGGTTCTGTCCTGTAATGAAGCTTCTGTTTATAGCTACACAGCAATACTAGTGTAGAAGTTACTGAACAAATGCTACTGCAGTGTATGTCTCCATTTGCCTAGAAGCAAACGACAATCTGGCAAATGAGCAATCTTCAGCTCAATGGCCATCCTGACCGTCCATATGTCAAAAAGTATTCTCATCACGCCGTGGGCAGAACGAGGTCTGTTAAGTAAGTTTTAGCAGAGTTTATAAGAGCACAATGATGTAATCTTGCATAACAATTGATATTGTTCACATAGCAGCCAAAAATGGAAATCCGTTAAATCTCATTTGAATGCTTTTACTGGTTGATGCTGGAACATTTTTAAACTATACATGACAGGCAGCGAGCAGAAAAAAGCATGGGAGCATGTTTTGTGATTTTTTTTTAATTGGTTCAAAACAAGTTTTTTTTGTTGTTTTTGTTTTGAAAGTCTCTTACACTCACCAGGGCTGTATTTATTTGATCAACAATACAGTAAAATTGGTAATATCAAGAAAATAACTTAAAATAACTTTTGTATTTAATACTAAAAACTGTTAAAAAAAAAAAAAAAAAGTAAATTATTCCTGTGATGACTGAAGATGCTGAAAGCTGAATTTTCAGCATCATTATTCCAGTCTTCAGTGTCACATGATCCTTCAGTAATCATTCTAATATGCTGATTTGCTGCTCAAGAAACACTTCTTTTTATTATCAGTATTGAAAACAGTTGTGCTGACTGATATTTTTTCTGGATTCTTAAATTTCATAAATAGAAATGTCGAAACGACAGCATTTATTTGAAATAAAAATATTTTGTAAAATTATAAATGTCTTCAATGTCACTTCCGTATGGAAGCCCATTTCTGCCACTGAATAAAAAAAAAAATTTAAAAAAGGTAATTGCGACTTTTTTCTGACTCAGAATTGCGAGACATGAACTCGAGATTTAAACTCACGATTCTGATAAATAAAGTCACAATTCTGAAAACAGTCTTTTTCCCTCTCAGAATTGGACTTTATAACTTACAACTGAGAATTTATGTCTCACAATTCTGAGAAAAAAAGTCCGAATTGTGAGGGAAAAAAGTCAGAATTGCGAGTCTGTATTACACAATTGTGAGAAAAAAAGTCAGAATTGCAAGATCCAAGCTCGCAATTGTGAGAAAAAAAAAAAAAGAATTGTGAGATAAAAACTTGCCTTAATTTTTTTATTCAGTGGCGGAAATGGGAATGGAAATTATTCATACTTTTGAATAATTTATTGCATCCTTCATAAATAAGAATCTTAATTTCTTTACGGACACCAAATCTTTGAACAGTAGCTGTGTTTTTCATTTATCTCCTTTAAAAAAATATTCCTGTGCTTTTCGACCCTTTCCTGCCTGTCAGCAGCCAGATCTATATTCCATTCCTGATGTAGTGAACAGGTGGGATCTGGCTGAAGGCTGTCTGTAGTCTCCTGTAAAGTAGGTCAAGAGGCCTGCAGTTCCTCTGAGGGGACTGAAAAGAAAAACACACCAGCATCTTGTGCACCTTTTCCAACAGTACAAGATGAAGAGGTGTGAGATTTAGCTCACCAAGGATGTATAAGTGGTGAAAGTGGAAACATTTTTAGCAAAATAATCTCTGCTAAGCTGTGCTAATGTGCTAAAAAAGGGAAATTTGTTCACATAACACCTTCACACCTGCTTCCAATGCACATGGTGAAACACATGCTGTTTCAATGCCCTTGCTGGAGATTTTACATAAATAATCTCCCCTGATTCTCACTAATTATTCCATTACATAAACCACACACTCCAAAGGGCATTTGATGAATACTGCAGTTAATACACCACTAGGAACATCAACATTTATATGCTGCATGCGGATGTGCACTTTCCAGCGAATAAATAATGAAGTTTGTATTGCTTTAACCACTTCAGAAAATCTGGAAAGCACGGCACTTCAGAGACCATTTGAGTTATAAAAGAGAGTCCAAAAAGTCTAAAGTGCAAATATGAAAACTACTGCTGCACAGAACCACATGATCAGACCCCTGTGGTAATGATGTTCATACCCACGTCTACAACAGGAAGGCAAAAACTGCCTTTCTAGTCATTTAAACAGTGAAGACTGAACCTTGTGGGGCACCTCTTCCTAAAGCAAATATCCATGTGTTGAATAGCCCTTTGAGAGCTGTTTGTTAAAACATCTCACCATTAAAGCTATACTTTGGGAAGCACTCATGAAGTTTCTGAGAAACAACTTTAAACTGGAAATCTTGAAAGTTTAAGCTCTATTAAAGGGGCAGTTCTACAAAAATTTAAATTCTATCATCATTTAAGGCCCGTTTCCTATAAGAACTATTAAAATATAACTATTTTTTAGCATCCTGACTAGGGGTGAGTGATATGACCAAAACCTTATATCATGATATGAGTAATTTTATTTCACAGGAACGATATATAGTACTGTGTTTACAAGGATACTTTAAGGACACATTAAGGCTTATAAAGCGGTAAAATTAACTCCGTTCAATACTCCCGTGCTCTGAGCACCGTCTTAACGTGCGTGCGCCACTCTGACGCTCAAAAACAGTCTCTCAGACAGTGCGCGCATATAGTGAAATCAGTTCTCTTTCGCTGATGACTGCATTTCAACAGCTTAAAATCTTGTTTTTAAACCGCGATGCTTAAAAACGCATGCAAACGATAAGTTTTAAGCCCACGTAGCACAGCAACGTCATGTGAGCGTGTAACCTCAATAAAGACAATAGTCGAAAATCTCTACCGGTAGACAGATTTCTACTGGTCAATCGTGTCTACCGGTATATCGCCCACCCCTTAATCCTGACCAATGCATTATAACCTTCTGTGTATTATAAGCATGCGCTGCAATTATGTCGCCTGCTGCTTAAAATGATCAAGCTCTCTAAAGCAATGTGAATTGTGATTGTTTGTCAATGTTTTTTTTTTTTTTTTGAAAGTGATTCCAATAATATCATTCCTCTGTGTCCTTATTATAGTTGTGGTGTGTACAGGCCTTTACTCTCCCTCCCTCCCTCATTCCTTCCCTCCACATCTTGGCCATTATTTCCCATATAATAAAAGTAAGTAATAACTACAGCTCTCAAACACAAATATGACAAAAAAGCACCGCAGAAGCAACAAGAATGTGGTCTATATGGGATATATTCCAACTTATCTGATAACTTTGTGTGAGTAAAAGACCAAAATGCATTCAAAAGTGATTCAGTGAAAATCTTGATATCTAGCTCTTTTTGATGCTTTCATTAAAGGTCATGATCTTCTCAATGATTCAGTTCATAAAACTGGTCAGAATTGTTGATTCATAAATCAGAGTGTTTCGGTTTTGGTCTGTTCTTCACAGTACGGCTATCATATGGTTTCTGTAGACTTTAAAGTATACTTTTATGGTGCTTTTGCATCCTTTTGAGGCTTAGGATTCTCACATGTTCTCCAAAATATCTATTTTATGTTCCACAGAAAGAAGACAGACATACAGGTTTAAAACAACATGAAGTTGAGTAAATGATGACACAATTTTAATGTTTTGGTTATCTGTCCCTTTAAAAAGGCTGTTTTTTGTTATAGATTTAGAAGGACAATTAACAAATTTTTATAAGAACTTCCTCTCTAGGCTACATAAATGTAGTCTTATTGTTCACTTTGCTGTAGGACCGAATGCTCAGCCAAAAAAATTACTTCCAAAATAAGTTTTGTACCTTTTACGGAGGACGATTCGGTAGTCGGGACTATGCAGGCTGGTGATGGATACGTAGGGCAGCTCAAATTCTTGCAGTTTTCTCACGTCTGGTGCACCGTGGGAGGTCGGAGAGGTTTGGACGAGGGAATGAGAGACCAGATGAAATGTATGAGTGCCTTCAGACTCAAGGACATTTGGAGAGTAATAACAATGACAACAAACAAAGTGAGATGGGGAGAATCCATCTGGCTAAAGCCGTAGAGGGCACAATAACATGTTTATCACTTTGTGCAAGAGAGAGAAGGAAGAACAGAGGGAGGGAAGGAGGGAGGGAGAGAATAAATGCTGCAGCTGTTAGAAAAGACGTTTTCTCTAGAGTTGGGAAAGAGGGAGAGATGGAAGCCAGGGACTGAACTGAAATGAGCTTTTAGAAACATTAAAAACAGGAGTGTGAAAAGAAGAAGAGACGACAGTTAGATCTATAGCATAGTGCATGCCGTCACAACTTGTCATTCTACTCTTTGGCTTACCCTTTCAGAGGTCTGACATTAGACAGCATGTTAAGACAAGAATGGTATTATGTGATAGGAATGTCTTAATAAATACATATGTATTAAAACATTATCACCACATTTCTAATTGGTTGCATGGTTGTTGCTTATAGTTGTCACTGTAAAGATCTCAAAATTGTTGTAAATTAAAAAATATATATATTTGAAATAATACATTTGACATATTTTGTTTTATTAATAGTATTAGTCAATAATAATAGTAGTAATAATAATAATTACAGTGTTTAGTTATATTATCATTATTATTATGAATTGTCAATATGACTAAAACATTATAATATTCTAAATAGTGCAATAATAATAATAATAAAAGTAGGATTTTTCGGTTTTTAGCACTGACATGTTTTTGGCACACAGTCCTTGATTTTGGCTCCACTGGCACTCAATCGAAAATCAGGTTTTGTTTGCAGGCATTTATTTTTCTCACTTTTTTTTTCTCCAATGCGCATTTCTGCCAAGATCGGGCAGGATGCCAGATTCATTTTTGTGGAGGATTCTTCTGGGGACTGTTTTTCATCAAATCTGACAGGATTAAGCCCGTTTCAGGTGAGGATCTTGTAACTGAGTGGGAGGCACATAGCATGTCATTCCTCAGGGATGCGTGATGATTCTGTGCTAAAAGTAGTCAAACAATGACAGCTCATATAAAAAACGAGACATGGAAAGTTCCACAAACAAAACGACGACATTACATCCAGACAAGGAAAGCGACTGCCAGACATCTGCATAAAATCAGTGAAGAGATGCCCTTCAGTTTCAAGAACTGGACCAAGTCTGTGAAGTCTAAAAAAAAAAAATTCCACTTCCAATAACTCTACTGCTCTCCTAGGGATTCATCCTTTGAAAGATGTTCAATTTCGTAACACGATGACGGCAGAATTGGAAGCAGAACAATCAAGGACAAAACGGCCTATTCTTTACACTAAACTAATGACACATATTGCAGGGAAAAACTCTGGAGTGAGGAAATTCATTTATTTTGTCCCTGGGGGGGGGGGGGTGTTCATAAAAAAATTACGCAATCCTGGTCATTCGAAAAGAAGCTTAAAGCCAAAATTTGATTAAATATGATCTCAAGCAAACAATTCCTCGCAGTGAGTGTATAATCGGTTTAATTTCAGATGGAGCAAGTAATATTTCTCTGCACAGGGCATTTCAGGCCATACGCAATCAATCAATACAGTGACAACCAATTTGAATACTCCTGCTGTTGCATTTACTCCTGCCAACAACGTCTCAACAAACATTGTTTATAACAGACTAAGGAGAAAAGCACATTTAGTTCTACTGAACCATTGTTTCATGCTGTTTTTCAACCTCTAGGCAACTATAATGCAGTAGTTTTTTCTTCTCAGAGGTCATAATGCCTTGTTTTACCACAAAGCTCATAAAGGTATCATGTTTCAATGCACACAAAAAAAAAAAAATATTGATAACTGGTTAGCTGGTAACATGTTTATAATGTTTATATGTTACATGGTTGACAGAGTGTTGCCATACAGTTGCTATGTTGTTCTGAAAGGTTTTAGCATGTTGTTATGCAGTATCTGGGTAGTCAAGTCAAAATGGCCAACACTCCAAAGTAACTGGTCCCTTGATATGGCTCAGGGCCCCTATGGGACTTTGTTTGCCTATGTTATTGATGGCAAGGCAAAAATCAATATATTCTTGGTTAGAATAGGATTTCTCCAAATGTGGTTTTCTAATTTTTTGGTGAACGTAAGTTTTAGAGTTTTTTTTTAGAATGATCAAATATTTACTTTCTTATTGTACTCTACCAGGTTATTATAGTTAACTAAAAGTAAAATACCCTAAAAATACCCTAAAATAAAATAAATGTTATATTAATTAAAAAGCTATAACAGTGTATCAATGATACTAAAATAGCACTGGTACAGTACAACTATATTATAACAATAATTCATTTTTATAATTAGAGGTAACAAAAAAAAAAAAAATAGTACAACAACAATAATAATAATAATAATAATAAAATTTGACTGGGTTCTTAAAATGTGAGATGTATCAAAATAAAAGTTTTTTTTTTTTTTAATTTACCTGTATGTCATGTGACCATGACATCAGAAACTATGAACATATGCATGTAAATTATTAAAATATTAACTTTAAATTTCAGGGGGTACTTCAAGTAAATATTTAATGTATGAGGGGTTTTGCTGCATAATTTGAGGTATTATACATATTTAGAGCTAAAAAAAAAAAAAAAAAAAAGAACAGAACGGGTTACAGACCATAAATTTAATACTTATGGTTTGGGTTTAGTTCAATCCCTAAGCCAGTATGAGCAATAATAATAACAACGGTGTTTATCTAACATGCATTACAGGCCTACAGCAGAGCTGTGTGTGCCATGCCAACAACAGCTTGACCGAAGTTTCATCTACTTGACCTCAGTTTACTTTTGTGGAGAGTGGGCGGGCATCTCAACAGAACACAGACTTCTCTTTTGAGCTGCCAGAACAGCTTTTATATTCAGTCCAGAGGAAGTATGTTGACTTTTAGATACCATTTACTAACAGCCAAACCACTTTCCAGACAAAGCCAGCAGGCCACATCTGATGCCAGCATATCTTACAATTTCTACCAAATGTTTAAAAGATCTTAAAATTAAAAATGTCAAATATTATACTCACACGTGCAGCCCCCATCCCCCCTCTCCTGAACCAGGAAGAGGCTGAAATACCCCACCAGCTCATCAGGAAGGTCGAGCTTTGAGGCCACAGCCTGATAAAGACATCAAAAATCATTCATCCACACCATTACCCAACAAGAGATGACAGCAAACCAATTCACAAGATTTGCATATGTATTCATAGGTAAAGAACACAAATCATATCATGTACACATAATGTTGTTTCATTCTTTAAAAATATAACCTTTTCTTTTTGTGCCCAAACTTTCAAAAGTGCTTTGGATGGTTTTCTTCAACAGGAGTGTTGTGTTTTAGAGGTTAAACATTACATCCAAGCAGATCTCATGATCAGGTTACACTTCACTACATTTATGCCCGTTTTATGTTTAACACTTGACTTTCTCACTTTCATCAGGTGCTAAAGGGCGCTCTGGGCCATCAGTGTGCTTGAATAGCACAGCAGAAAGCAGTGCATGCTGCATATGGGTGCAGGGTGCATTTTAATGAGAGCTTGGATCGGCCATGACACGTGGGAAAGCTATGATCCACAAAGAACTCCTTAAAGCCCAGGCTCAAATATGTGTTTTCTGATTGGAGAGCAGGTCTAAGTAAAGAATCAGTGAAGAAACACATGATCTGCTTTCTATTTTTAACACAGGCCAAGTACAACACATGTTGTATGTATTCATTTAATTAAAAAAGGAAGAAAGTCTAAATGCGTCAAACATTTAAATAATGATTAACCAAGATTAATCAAAATTTTTTGACTTGTAGTTAATGTTCTATGTTGCCTTCTAAATGTCTTATTCATATATTTGATCAAAAATGTAGTAAACAGTAATTTTCTGAAATATTATGACTTAACTGTTTTCTATTTGAATATATTAAAAAATGTCATTTATTTCAGTGATGATAAAGCTGAATTTCCAGTGTCATATGATCCTTCAGAAATCATTCCAATGTTTATTTGCTGCTCAAAAAACATTATTAGTAATGCTGGAAACTTAATATTTTTGCTTAAAGGGATAGTTCACTTTGAAATTAAAATTTGGTATCTATCAGCTTACCCCAAGGGCATCCAAGATGTAGGTGTCTTTTTTTCTTCAGTAGATCCAATTTTGATATTTTTAGGTCAAACCGTTCTAGTCTGTCAGTCATATAATGGCAGGTATAGGTCACTGTCTCTATAAGAGGGAAAAAGAACATGCACAGAAAAATCCAAATTAAACAATTCCCCATCGTAACTACACATCGATGGCCTAAGACCTGAGCTTAGCGAGCGGTTTGTGTGAGAAAACGAACAGTATTTATATCGTTTTTTTACCTCTTGTACACAACCATGTCCAAGTGATCTGAGTGCGCGCACGCATCCGGTGTGTGACGTGTTTATCCTGAGTGCGCGCGCTCTGGCTTAGTCTGCGCAAGCGCCGGAAAGCGCCGGAAGTGATCTCTTGCGCAGACTAAGACTAAGAGCGCGGGCACACACGTCACACACCGGATGCGTGCGGCGCCTCAGATCACTGAGACATGGTTGCTAGGTACAAGAGAGTAAAACGATATAAATACTGTTACGTTTTCTCATACAACCCGCTCGTTTAAGTGTCTTAGGAAACCCATCAATGTGTAGTTACAATAAGGGAGTGTTTTAATTTACCGTTTCTGCATGTTCTTTTTCCCTCTTATAGAGCCAGTGACCTATACCTGCCATTATATGACTGACAGACTAGAACGGTTTGACCTAAAAATATCAAAATTGGATCTACTGAAGAAAAAAAGACACCTACATCTTGGATGCTCTTGGGGTAAGCTGATAGATACCAAATTTTAGGGTGCTTTCACACTTGGTTCGATTGCCTGGTCCGAACCCGGGTTCGATTGCTCCCCCCTCCCCCTGCCCCCGCTGGACTGCGTTCATATTATTTTATTTGGGTCCGAACCGCGGTTCGTTTGCGTCATCAAGCCAGCAGCTGTTTACCCCGTTGCTTAGTAACGACGGCGCGGGAGAAGGCGGCAAAATGCATAGGATTGCTCTCTGTGCTTTTATATATTTACATTTCTGAACCATTCATTTTGTTTACAAAGCTTCAGTGCATAAACCACTTATGTCTGTCTTACGAATGTACTGCTAATGCTCTAAAGAATGCTGAAAGCGAACAGAAATGAGACATACAGCTTTCTGGTTGCAGCGCATCAACCACGCTTGTCAGGAAAGCGAGTGAAACACACACAAACACAAATTCTTATCAAATAATATGGCATTAATAGCGGTTCACTTCCGTGATTTGGTACGATGGTGTTCACATCAGCAGCGAACCGTACCGGAGTTCACATGAACCGAACCCCAGAGCACCCTTTTTAAGCGGACTCGGGTACGGTTCGCGGGTGCGCACCCGAGGTCGGAAGACAGCGTTCACATCATCCAAACGAACCGAACTCCAAAAGTGCGCACCAAAAGTGCTAGTGTGAAAGCGCCCTTAATTTCAAAGTGAACTATCCTTTTAATATTTTTGTGAATTTTTTTTTTCTTTTCAAATGTATAAATTCCAATGTATCCTTAAATTATAAATATCTTTATTGTCACTTTTTATCAATTTAATAAAACAATATTAATTTCCTAAAAAAAAAAAAAAAGAAAAAAACACTTTACTGAGCCCAAACGCGATTTGAACGGCAGTGTATACAAAAAAGAAACTGGATCTATCTATCTATCTATTTATATATCTGTCTGTCTAATTAAGTTGTCCTTACAAAGAAAATTTGCAATAATAGCTAGAAACCACTCAAATTTTGGCAAAACATTATTGGTTTGGCTTGTATAATAAGACTATACCTATTTCTGTGCAATAAACAAACGTAATTAGCAGTTTTAACTTTTAAGGCCGTAACAAATATAAACCTTAACTTGTAAAAACAAAAAAAGAGTGTATGTCCTGTTTTTATGTATTTCTAGCCTTGACCATATGAATTTGTTTACTGAAGACATGAATAAACTTGACTGTCTTTTAGCAGATAGAAATACAGTATAATCATGTTAGCTCAATGAAAGATGTCAGTAAACCATAGACAATACTATTCAAAATAACAAAGGCATAAACCTGGCAATAATAATAGGCTTGGAGAACATGAAGCAGATGTGTGTTTTGGAAACAGTTACAAAACAACATTCTCACCTCCAGAACATCTTCAGTCTGGTCCGATGTGAGGATGTTGACTTTGACCTTCTGCCCATTGGACAGGTAGATTTCTAGCTGCACCTCCTCAGTGGGAATCTGCTGGGTCTCCTGCAGCACAGCCAAACAGTGATGCACTTTAAAAAGGGTTTGGGGAAACACCTTCATGCTGAACTCTAATTCAACTTCTGATGCTTCCTGTCAGATTCAGCTGATCTCAGAATATTCTGATGAACTTGCAGTATGGATAACATTAAATCACACCCTTTCACACACTCCAGGAACACGAACAGAAAAAAAACCACATAGTCAGAGCAGTTTCATTTCCTGTGTATTTCAGTTTTCACGTCAGAGGGCGCTTTCATATTAGAATAAATGTAATGCTTTGAGCTTTGTGTATAGATATTGCAAGATATACATGCTAAGAGAAGAGAAGTTATTTGGTAATAAGTGTCAAAACACCACATTGCTGACTTTTTTAATGAATAACAAGTGGCGTCACTGTTCTTTCACTATCCTATCTTTTGCTTTTTGCAAATTCATCTTTTTCCCCCCTCTTCCTGCACGTTTCATCTCCCGCTGAGGCAGAGGGTCTCAGAGCAGCAGCTGATCTTTACAGAGATTGGAAAATGAAAACGCAAGGCCAAGTCTAATCTCCTATTCTGTTCCTGCAGACTGCTCTCTGATGGGCAGCCGGGGGGACGGACGGGATCTGACTGAAAAATTGCCAATATCTATGTGGGCTGGGGAATGAAATTCCTGAAGAATGAATGCAATCTATGTGATTCAGGCAACAAATGTAGTACAGGATGGTAGAGGAATGTAAGGAAGTGAGAGAGGCACATGGACTGGATCTTCATTCAACAAACATGAGCATATCTTAATGAGGAAACGAGATAAATCAGACTGACTAAAGTTGGGGGGGAGGGGGTGGGGGGTTGGAGAAAGGCTGATTCAAATGATTAAAGTTTTTTGACAGACAACTGTGTAACTTCTGTATTTAGATGCCATAAAGTTGAATACATAACAGAAATTATGCAAATGTTGATTGCTAAAGGCAAATAAAGAGGCAGAAAAATGGCAAGGACATTTTTGAACATGGAAAGGAAAACCCAGTTCAGCTCCTCCTAATTTAGTTTTATTTTTCGTCATAGGCTCTGGATCTGTAAACTTACAATACATTTTCATATGTATGTTTACAATATTTCAAACAGAAGCAATTAACATACTAGATTTGCAATTATGATATTAAATTATGGAATTAATATAAATAATTAAAAGTTTTTACCAAATAAAAAGAGTATAGAAATTCTACCTGTTGAGCTTTTCTCAAAAAGCTGTTGAACATCTCACTGGTTCCCAGAATGGGGTCCTGACGCACTGCAAGGAGAAAATAAAAAAGTCTTTATTATAGGTATCAAAACCTGTAACTTGCCATCCTACTCCAAAGTAGTCAAGTAGTGTTGCTTTCGTCAACGAAAATTATGACTAAATATCGTCGTCAACGAACCTTTATCACGTGACGAAAACGAGACGAGACGAAACGTAAATGCTGGTCATGTGACGATGACTATAATTAAATGTATAATGCAATATAGTTGACGAATAAAAACGAGACAATTTACAAAATAAAAACTATGCTAAAATGTCTCTTCATTTTCGTTGACCAAAACGAGACGTTATTTCGTCTCGTTTAGTTGCATTATTATTTATTTATTTATTATTATTATTATTATTATTATTATTATTATTATTATTATTTTGCAGTATTTCTGTTTCCTGTGTCTCACTTCAGCGGCTGCACCAGGTCGCACTGCGCAGATGTAGGCGACGTCACTTCCTCAAGCCCCACTCGCGGCATTATTTAGAAGACGACAACAAACAACGTTAAGGGACCGATGGCCGGCCAGCCGGGGTTCGTCTTTGGGAGAAAATTTATGTGTGTGTACTTCTAACATGTTTGGGTGGTAATATAAATGTTGTAAATTCAAATCAGAGCATCTTGCGTGTCTGGAATGGATGTATTCTTGAGTCTATAAGGTAACAATATTATAATTCGATAACCTTGTTTGAAATGGGTTTGGCTAAAAGAAAATTTTGGTTTCGTTTATACTACTAGTACTTATACTATATTGACTGGGTTAAATAGAATTGCATTACTAAAAAGACACTAAAATACAATTCTCATTGACTAAAACTAGACTACATGTCATCAGTTTTTGTCGACTAAAACTAGACGAAAATAGTCATGGATAATTCTGACTAAAATAAGACTAAAATGCTCAGACTTTTAGTTGACTAAAACTTGACTAGACTAAAAAGAGTATGAACGTGACTAAAACTAATAAAAACTAAAATGACAGCTTCACACAAAGACTAGACTAAAACTAAAATTAAAACAGGCCGCCAAAAACAACACTATAGTCAAGTTATTTATTTATTTTTTATCAACATAGTCGCTACAATACAAGCGAATATAAAAATGTATTTAAATAAATTGAACCTACTTACAGGGGCAATTGTTTTTACAATTTTACTCTTAAATCACAATAGCATGCTGTTTGTGGAAACACAAATTATACAATAATGAATAAAAGTAAACATTTAACTCTACATTTACACTACCGTTCAAAAGTTAATTTAATCAAAAGTGACAGTAAAGGCATTTGTTACTAAATATTTCTATTTCAAACAAATGTTGTTTTTAGAACTTTTTCTTTCTCCAAAGAATAAAAAAATAAATAAAAAAGCTATTACAGTTTCCACAAATGATTTCTGAAGGATCATGTGACTCTGAAGACTGGAGTAATGATGCTGAAAATTCAGCTTTGCCATCACAAGTTGTACTATATTTTTGATAAAACAAATGTAGTACTGATTAGCATAAAAGACTTCTTTCAAAAACATTACAGAATCTTACTGACCCCAACTTTTGAATCTCATTATCAAAAAGTACCCATAAAATACAGTGCAACATTTTGACTTCAACATTTTTGAGTGGTGACTCAAATCAATTTTCAAGTTCATCAAAACAAACCTCCCAAAATAGTTGCTGTAGCAAACTGAACACATCAACGGTACTCAACAGCAAGGCCAATGCACGTGGCATTGTTTTTATCAAAGTATTAGATGTGGTTAGTCTGTGACAGTCCTTTAAAGGTTCAAGGTACAAATTTCCTCTGGGAAAGTTTGTAGAATGATTGTCAGAATGTTTTTGTGTATATTGAGATAATAATACAACTTTTTTTATTCTTGTGTCTCAATTGAACCATAATGAAAAACCTCAATGTTTTAAAAATTATTTGTCAAAATCATGTAAACACAAACTAATCTGACTATACAATGCAGCCTTTCTTTAAAAATACCACCTGCCTCCCTGACTAATAATAACCTAAGTTCTACAAAAAAAAAAAAAAAAAATGCTGGCGGCAAACAGACCAACATAAACTATAATGTTTATTTTTACTTCCAATATAGCACCACAAGACATTTGCACAAACTAACGAAATATTCGCTCTGAACAGCTTATGTGTTTGTGTCGGTTAATTTTCCATAACCATGTTTCTCAATGATGTAACTGAGGGGAGCCTCAGCCAAGAGCAGCTCCAGACTGTGAGCAAATAAGCTCAACAAGGCTTAGCTTGTTCGATGGAAAGTGCCAGTGCTGGAATGGATTAGAGCAAACGGCTCTTGGTGCTGCCAGCGCCGCTGATTTCCTTTTGTGTGGAGAAAACCTCACTCATAACCTGTTAAACTACATGCATGCCAAAAATCCTCAATGCTGTACAACACTGGTGGCCCTCTTTTTTTACAGAGTGCCTGACGTTACCCTAACATGAATGTCAATGTAGAACATTAACAAGCTCTGTCCGCTTCAGGAAGAGCAGAAATTACAAGACCATATGACCACATATGAAGGCTGATAAAATTATTATTATTTTTTTTTAAAGTAGGCAGCTAATAGGATGCATTAAATTGATCAAAAGTGACAATAAGGAGTTTTATAGTGTTATAAAACGTTTGAATATCAAATAAACGTTATTAAAGAACCCTTAAAAAATATATGTGACCCTGGACCACAAAACCAGTCTTAAGTCGCTGGGGTATATTTGTAGCAATAGCCAAAAATACATTGTATGGGTCAAAATTATCGATTTTTCTTTTATGCCAAAAATCATCAGGATACTAAGTAAAGATATTTTGTAAATTTCTTACCGTAAATATATCAAAACTTAATTTTTGATTAGTAACATGCATTGCTAAGAACTTCATTTGGACAACTTTAAAGGCAATTTTCTCAATATTTTATGTTTTTGCACCCTCAGATTCCAGATTTTCAAATAGTTGTATCTCGACCAAATGTTGTCCGATCCTAACAAACCATACATCAATGGAAAGCTTATTTATTCAGCTTTCAGATGATGTATAAATCTCAATTTCTAAAAACTGACACTTAAGACTGGGTTTGTGGTCCAGGGTCACATATCACAGCTCCATGAAAATATTAAGCAGTATTTTCAACATTGATAATAATAAGAAATGTTTCTTGAGCAGCAAATCAGCATATTGGAATGATTTCTGAAGGATCATGTGACACTGAAGACTGGAGTAATGATGCTGAATGTCTTTATTTTTGATCAAATAAATGCAGCCTTGGTGAACATAAGAGACGTTTTTCAAAAACATAAAAAAAAAAATACTACCAACCCCAAACTTTTGAACAGTATTTCTTTTTGTATATTTGTATACATGTTAAAAGTGAATTTTGTAATGTTTAGAGTTTAGTCTCAAAACTTTTTTGTGAACTTTTCAGACAAAAGAAGATGCTTCTCACCAGCTTGCATGTATTTCTCTAGCTGTTCTCTCCTCTGATCGACTTCAGCCGGTGTGAGGGTGAAGATCTTCTTTGGTGGAAAAGCCGGCACCACATTATTTCCATATTCTTTTTTTATCTGAAAGGACACAAGGAGAGAAGTTCATTTTAAATTGATGAGGTCAAACTCTGAAAACAGAATGTTTGGTTATTCAGAGAGGACAAAATTAAACTGACCACTGCCTGCCCTTGGCCGCTGTGCACTGCTCTGTCCTACATGCTGACTGCGGGTCTCTCAGGCACCAAGCTAATAAATCTGTTTACACTTCACAGCATCTACTAAAATTATGCCTGCTGTTGCTCCATCTGTGTTATCGGGATGTTATTCAACAGCACAATAAGAAAATGATATGGAAATATATTCAGCAGTGTTGATAACTAAAACTAAAACTACTAAAAAAAAATTTCAATAATTGAAATAGAGCTGAAATAAGATAAAATATAAATATTTGGTGAAAAATGTTGAATTGTTGAATAATTTTAAGAGAGAGCGAGATGGAAAGATGGAGTTTGTTGATAGTGATTTCATTTAAATGGTAACAACTCTACAGTTTCTTATTATTCTAACTGAATTAATTGAAACAATGTAAGACACTGATGTGAAAGATGACATTTAATATGCTTTTTTCTGCATTGACAAAAACAGTATCGATTTTTGTTTGTACATGTTGTAAGTTATAGTTCTTTAGAAAGAAAATCGGTATTGGCAGGTTACACTAACAAAAAAATTGGAAATTGGAATTGGCCGTGAAAATTGTAATCAGTGCATCTCTAATATATATTTATAATATATAAATATAATTTTTATAATTGTAATATCATAATATAATATAAATAATAATAATATATAATTTATTTATAATTTTTTGTTTTTTACAAAAGGATAGTTTATAAAAGTTAAGATCATTTAAAGGCCCATTTTAAGGGTTAACCGCAAGCCTCACACCATGACAGCCTCTACGGATTGCATCATATGACCACGTATGATCTGACTAGGCCCTCAACGCCCTGTTACCTAGCAACAGTGGCGGTGAAACAACACAACATGCTGTTAACGGTGAGATCACTGAAGTTCTCTCTCATTCATGAGGAAACTTATTGTCTGTGAAATTGGTAGGTGTTAGAATGGTGATAGGCAGATCCTTTAATAAGAACGCTGTCAGTGGGTGACCACTCAAAATATTTCCCACCATTGTGACCTACTCAGTACTGGTGAATATGATCACAGCTACAGAGAGCCCAGTCACATCCAAAACAGTGCATAATACAACAGACGTTCATATTAATAACTGTAGTATTCGATTCAGAAAACAATTCATTTAAAATCACAACTATCTATTTTCAGTATAAGCATACTGTGTGTGTGTGTGTGAGGTCTACTGTAATTTTGATCAAATTATATTTGACTTCCTCAGTGAAGCATTGCATTTTCAGAACACATTTCACATCTCAGCATCCACAGCATTAACTGACTATTAAGTGGTTGATTTTATAGCCAGTGATTTGTAACTAATGTTTAAATACAGTTTTGAAATAAACAGCTTTTCATGTGTCAATCCTTGAAAAACATGGGTGCAATTCTAATTTCTGAAATGAAGGTCGTGAGGAAAATGTGTGTTCACCTGTTCATGGAGGCCCAGGAGTTGACTGTAACGTACTCGACAATGCAAGACACCATTCACATGGATATTGTAAGCCTGCAGAAGGAAAAACAAACAGTTGTACATTATAAAAATAAACAATAGTTCAGAGCAAGATTTTTTTTTTTTTTTTTTAAATACATTGTGTTAACCAAGGATGCATTTATTTGATTAAAAATAAAATAACTCTTTACTGAATGAAAGTATTAATTTCCTCCTTTTCAAGAATTTTTGAATGGTAGTGTACATAAAATAAAATAAAATGAATAAACAGTCAATATCTATTCCTAAGTAATTTGAAAGGCCAATTAATAACCAGAAACCGACTTTACTAACAGAAATAAAACCATGTGCATTATTAAAAAAAAAAAAAAAAAAAAAATCAATTAAGAAAATCTTTCTCTTTTTTCCGACACAAAAATCAAGTTATTACATGGGAACAGGCTAGTGATTTTAAAGTGAAACACATTTTGACACTAAAATCCAAGACTATGTGTCAATTGTGTCTTCTTATTATTTTAGCCATACCACAAAAAAACAAGACGTTTCTAAAGTGGTTATCTCTTACTGAGCCTGGAAACCAAGGCCATACAGTTCACCATTTTCTTTTTCTCCCCAGAAGCTTTCCAGCTGTTGCTGATATTGCATCCAATGCCAACAAATACAACCAGGAAGGCACAATAATCACATTTCGATATGCATGGACTTCTTGCCTCCATTTTTTTGTCAAAGGAAAGTAAGCTTACTGTTTTGGTGTTGAGGAACACATTTTTGCACTATTGTCTGACTTCCTGATTTGTTATTGTTTTGACTACTCATCATTTTGGTGTTCATCATCTTGTGTTGAAAAGGTGTTGAAAAGTAAGTGAGAAACTGGCCTATTACTTAAATTACAGAAAACAAGCAATGCTTAAACTAGACACAAATCAAAATGTGTCTAGGGAACTTTGAATTCAGAATGGAGCAACCAAATAAGAAGGGTGCCGTTTCAGAAACACGGGAAAAACTTTTCTTAAAGCATTCTTGTGGGTCGTGTGGTGTTTAAAATCTGCAATCAAATCGAGTAAGTCACATAAAATACTGAGCATTTCTGACCCAAAAATATTTTTCTTTGTTTGACTTTGTTTCAGGAGAATGTTGTGTAATGTTCTCCATCTTACTGTGGATACTATAAGAATGGTCTCATCAGACCTCACAGAATTCACATGCAATCAATGCTCTTAAAAAGACTTCTGCAAATACGTACAGCACGCAATGACCCAATTATTGACAGCACGGCATGCAACCGCCGCTACACAGCTAATACATATGAGTCATCAAAGATATCAAAGCTAGAACAAGTCTACAGACAGAGGTAGGATGAAACTGCCATGCCTTTACTTGTCGTGAAATATATAAAAAAGGAAGAATGAGTATGCAAGTCTTCAGGAAATACAATTCTTTTTTGCCCTTGTCTTTGAACAGGAAGTCTGCCATTTAAAAAATCGCAGCCCACTCATTTTTGGGCACTTTGGCAAAGTATGCATATTTGGTGACATGAACGGCTCCAAAGCATATACGCAACTCCCTGTCGAATATAGATTAGAATAAGACAAATATAGAGTATAACAACAATGTGCTTTAAATGTCTGAAGAAAACTACCTACAACTGAGAGGAACAAAGCACTCTATCTCAGGTTTTTAAATCAGTTTTATGTTTTTGAATGTCTCTTCTGCTAACAAAAGGCGGCATTTATTTGATTAAAAACACAATACAAAATTATGAAATATTATAATTTAAAATAACTGTTTTCTATTTGAATATATAGTCAAATGTAATTTATTTCTGTGATGCAAATCTGAATTCTTAGCATCATTAATCCAGTCTTCAGTTGTGCTGCTTCATATTTTTGTGGACACCGTGATACATTTTATTTTTCTGGATTCCTTGATGAATAGAAATTTCAAAAGAACAGCATTTCTTTGAATATTTTTTTGTAACATTATAAATGTCTTTATTGACACTTTTGATCAATTTAATGCATCCTTGATGAATTAAAGAACTAATTTTTTTTTTCTAACTCCAAACTCCTTTGAATGTCGCTGTATCATGGTTTCCGCAAAATATGAAGCAGCACAACTGATTTCAACATTAATAATAATCAGATATGTTTCTTGATCAGCAAATCAGCATATTAGAATGATTTCCGAAGGATCATGTGACACTGAAGTAATAACTGCTGAAAATTCACCTTTGCGTCACAAAAATAAATTACATTTTAAAATATAGACCTATTTACACAGAAAACAGTTATTTTAAATAATATTTCACAATTTTTACTGTATCTTTTGATCAAGTAAATGGCTTGCTGAACAGAAGAGACAATCAAAAGCAAAACAAAAAAATCTTCCCAATCCCCCTCTTGACCAGTAACTGGATGAACCGGTATGCAAAATGTGTAAATTATGCAAAACAATAAACATCTTATCATGAACAAAAGTGAAACAAAAATATAAAAGCAGTAAAAAGTCAGTGTGATTCATACATCTGACCAATTTATATCTCAATGGCCTTGAAAGACTTGTCTATTGAGAATGTCACTGACGATCTGTGATGGAGAAATTCTCTCTGAATCACAGTCACAGATTGACACAAACAATGTTTGCAGTCAGTCTGTTAGGAATGATTCACAGTATCTTCAGGTCTGTGCATTAAAACCTGTGCGGGTCTCCTGGAGCTGTTTTAAGAGTGCTGAGAGCATCCATGTGCACAGTGGAGCTCATAAATAATCTCAGTCCTTATTCAAATCATTTGGTGGCTAAGGAGAGACAACACCACAGGCTGCACATCTGCACTGCATCTGCAGACACCTACGAGGAAGGATTCAGGCAAAATATGCTTTGTAATCAATCCACAGTTCACTGCAATACAGATGTAACCTCAGGAGCCAAACTGAAGCTGTCTGTTATTGATAGGCTCTACTCGCTGTTTCATAGACAAATGAAGTGTCATGTCTTCATACCGAGCCAGCTTTGTTTCCAGTTAGGCTGGATAACTGTTATGCTGAAAGAAATGGCAATCTTGCACTGCATATGGCTGCGGGAGAGATGCCAGAAGAACTGAGACATTGTGAATCCAATTCACACAACAACAACTCTAGAAGATGCTAGCTGGAGTGTTTCTGAACATCCATTAGCAAAGCTTCCTGATCTGATTCCAAATTCAATCATTTTTGGTGCCTTTTAATAAGCGGTAAAGGTAAAGTTCAGTAAGCTGTAAAAGGATGCATATAAAATCTTGCAATTTTAAGACTGAAATGAAATCAAATAAATAGACTGAAATGTACGATTGAAATTAAAATGACAAATTATGTACATTTTTTTTAAGAAACATTAGCCATACTCTTAAAATAGATGTATGAATATGTCTATTCTTTATTCATATTTAGTAGTTGGGTTTTAGTTTTTTTTTAATCACTATATTTATTCAACTTTGTTTACTTAATCGTTATTCTTATCCTGCCAGGTTGTGTTGAGTGTAATGACTGAATCATTAAATCACTCACTCAACCAATTCATTTATAACAACCGAGTATTTCAAGATTAAAACGAGTCTTCCTTTATTAAAAACTGCATATCTACAAATCTAGTAAAAGACTCCAGAAAGAGTGTTTTTAAGCATTTTACCCTCAAATGGAAACAGTACATCTATAAATTACCTCCATTTTGTCAACCGTGAAGAATTTTAAAAGAAGACGATAGCCAATAGCCAAAATGAACTAAGAAATTACGTTCATCTGTCATTTTAATATATACATAATTATTCCGTCTCTATCTCTCCTTGTTGTGAACGAGACTGAGTCATATGAGGATCTGGATGAACGGACATGTTTCCTCAAATTCATTCACTGAAAAGATTCGTTCACAACAACGATTCAAAACACCGCTATTCTACAGCGTCTCCAAATGTAAAAGCTAGACGCATCGTTTATTTGACCTCCACCATACTTACCACATAAGTCGATCCATTTTCATCGGAGCGGACCTCCGTCTCGGGGATGGAGAAATGCATTTTCTACTGTAAGATCACAAGTCTTTGACCGAGTCGAAAATGCTGTTAAAAGCGAGAGTGTTCACGGAAAGCCCTCGGTGTTGGTCTGCTGTCATGCAGGGACCAAACTGAATGACGGCGAGCTACACTCGCTCCGATTCCCTGTGTAGTCCAATCCAGTCCAGTCCAATCCAGAGCTGAATTACGCCAGAAAAGTTCTTTTCTTGCGACGTGGATTATTTTAAAAACTTTCTTAATGTTCAGGGCTGAACTTTTCCAATAAACATCTAAGCAGCAGCCATGTTGCAACTGGAGGTAATTCCACGTTCATTGTCGTCAATTTATCGCTTAATCTGTCCTCTCGCTTCCTCGCGCACTGTAAAAGAATGTGGGAGTCGAGTCTGCAAAACACACAAGTGTCGTCGCGAGGCCCACGATCCAATTAACTTTAAGATTACTCCACCTAAAGGTGCTCCGCGGATATCTACAGCCCCCGTTTCTACCTACATTGGTACATACGAACGAGTATGGAGAGGAAACAAATGAAGAAACTGTTTGTCGCGACATGCATTTCGAGATACCGATATTGTGCTCCAACTTGTTAAGGCGTTAAGAAGAACACACATCAGTCTGCACTGACGCGAAACCTTCCTGCGTTATAGATGAAGCCGCTCTGCTGTAATATATTCAATATGTATCTGCGCTCTCCCGAAGCATTGCAACAGTCTGGATCAAACCATTGCACTAGAGCGGGGGGAGGTATTGCGTAAAAATGTTCATTCGAGATCCTTTGGCGTGAACAAGTCGCAAGCGTAGTTTGTAGTAAACGGTCTCTCCAAAACGACATAAACTTGTACTTAAGTAAGTGTTTAAACTTACGTTTAACATTTAAATGGGCTCAAAAAAATGGCTGCGTGATACAAGCAACGCGGTTAAGCTGCATCAAAAGAGTATTTAAATATTAGCTAAATCATTTCTCAAACCAGCAGGTTAAACCGTCTTTGTGATTTGAGGTATTAACGCCCCCTGTCTTTTTTTCTCTCAGAAAAATGAAAGGTGCTTTAGCAGAAGTTTACTTGAGGAGGTCAAACTTTTTACAATTTCATAGCAATAAACATTACACAAAGAAATAATAGACAAAAGTTATCAAATTTATTAATTAAAAAGCAATAGGCAATAGGGTTGCCTAAATTAACTCAACAGGTCACCATAGTGTTTTGTCGTTAGTATTATAGTTATGGATAAACTTAAAAGTCCCATATTAGATATTTATTTATTTATTTATTACAGTAACTTTGGTAACAGCTGAATGGTTTATCTTGACAAATGCACTCGACATTAATTTGTCTAAAATTGTTTATTTTTAAATTTAATAAAATTAAATTTGTAAATGTGTAAATAAATTTTTGTAGCCAAACTACTTGTTGTTATGCGAGTTTAATTTTATGTTTGATAAATAATTTTATGTTTGATATGTTAATTAAATATTAAGTAAATTAATTAAACAACAGGGGATGTATGCTTGTAATGTTTTTTTTTTAAAAAAGTCATCCGAATTCGTGGAATATGCCTTATTTTAAATTTCCAGACTGAATATAAATGTATGGCGACAATGATCTATATCAGTTCAATAACATGAATCGTGTAAAAGCAATCTGTGTTTTGTCAGTGTTTCGTCTCTATCGAAATTTCACAGTGAGAAATGCAAAATGTTTGCGCCGCCTTGTTGTCACGAATGGGGTCGCGGCACTTGAACGTCACATGATCATCGAGTCACATGACTTTGTTTTGGCGAAAATGACAGCTAGCGTTACAGCATCTACTATTTATTTATGTACTGTTTTTATTGTTTTATTCAATGTATATGTCGACAGCCAGGATACTGACGCACAGGTGAGACGATTCGCAAAATGACTGTAATGAAATAATACTTACATGCTACAGTAGATAAGTTACATTGTTGCCATTTGTCATCACTGTCGTACAGCAATACAGTGCAAGTTGTTTTATCATGTTTTTAAAGCTTTCACCTTTGTTTTTGCTAGTTATGTCAAATGTGTGAAGGGACTGTACGACAAGACAGTCCTGTCTGGGATTTCTGCCTAACAAAAGGCCATATTAGGGGACGCTGCTGTTTTGAAAACAATAATACCAGCAATGTAGACAACATTATAGGGTAGGAAAACTTTCTAGTATTCCAAAGCTTTTTAAAAAAATGACATTTATTTTCTATGTATAAATCTAACTGTACTGTACTCTTTTAGGTTGGATTTGGCAAACTGCTCTATTAGTCATGTAGAGCACCTGTATAATTCATCCACAGCATTCATAATGTATGTACCAGAGCAGGTTTTATCGTGATAATCTGTCATTTTTAGAACTAAATTGAATATCTAACTGTTGTCATTCTATGTTTTCACAGAGACCTCTCCAACAACCCGATCTCCAATCTGAGCGATTTCATATTTCAGGGTTTCAGCCATCTTACCCAACTGTAAGTTATGCATGAGCACTTTATATCATGTTTATAACATTTAAGTCAGGGGATTTCAGCTGGGATCTGGAGATCAGGGGGTCCATGAAAAAGTTTAGAAAAAAACAGTGATACAATGAAAATTATTAAAATAATTTTAAATAAATAATAAAAAGAATAAATACATACATTAAAATAAATAAAAATATTTAAATAATACATCTAACAGTATGTGCAGTGGAAAGAATGTAATACTGTAACTATAATTTCAAATTATGTTTTATGTATACTGTATTTATATGATTTATTTCACAGTGTAAATTGGATATTATGATGACGATATTCATCCATGGGTCCATGGCATTTAAAAGATCTAAAAGATTGAAAATAGCTGATTTAAATTTAAACACACTGAGTTAACTTGACAAATCTTTACTTAGTTTGCTACCCTCAAAACTGGAGTGTCCAGGGGGCAATGTATCATGGGAGAAGGTTGAAATGAAAAACAATGCCAAAGTCTGCGAAGGACAGAAAAATATTTGCAATCAGACTGCGCAGATGCGTAAGTAATTCATAAACTGGGATCTCAGTCTTCAAATTGAAAAAATGAATGTATTTCAATGCATTTCTTGATTATGGTTTGTCTCTTCAGCCTGGGATTGCCCCGAAAACTCATTCTGCAGCCCATATGGACCAGGGTTCTTTGAGTGTAGCTGTCTGCATAATTTCCATGGATACAAGTGCATGAGACAGGTGAGACCTCCGTCAAATCATGCCAAACAGGTTGGCCGTTACTCCTTTATCGCACACGTTCATTATTCTTTAACAATTGCAGGGCGAGTTTCCTGTAGTTAAGGTGCTTGGGATACTAACCGGATCTACAGTTGTGTTTTCAACTTTACTCTGGTTCACACAAAGGCGAAAGGTCAAGAACACTTGAGTTTTAAAGAAAACTGACTGTTGGGCTGACAGTGGAGCCACAAAATGCATCAAGCTTACTGAAAAGAGTTTCATACACTGGACGGTATGAACCATCTGCAGAACATTTGAGTTTCTTGTTTTTTAAACTTGCCAAAAGCAGGTTTGCATGACATTCATTTTTTTTTAAATGAACAAGTTTGTACACATTTGTGTTGAATGTTTTACTTTCTTTTAACCCTCAAGGTCCTTAAATCTTTTTATTTATACATTTTTAGAAAGCTTTCATGAATACCGACACATTTTCACAGCCTTGACAAGGCTGGTCTGTAAAGGGAAAACTGACCGTAGGCTGACCTCGCTGATTGTGCTTGGAGGGCAGCCACGTTTCTGACAGATGTTTAGACTCTAAACATGTCAAAGTCAAGCACTGATGTATTTTAATGATTATTAAGGACAATTATTTTGTGTTGCTTTAAGACAAAAATTATCTTCATTTTTTAAAGATGTTTACTTGTGTTTACTTAAAAATTAGCGTTTTTGATGTAGAAAAAGAATTAATTTTACAAAAGATGGGGAAATGGATGTTGTAGGACGTATTTGTGAAAAATGTAGATTTTTACTGGCACATCCTGCTGTTTACAGACGTCACATGTTATATCCTAACTAATGATCCTTCAACCTCTGTAACTGTATGCTTTTCTCTTTTTGGCAGCGTAAGAGTGTAAAAGGGAATCGGTTTCATCTGAGATATATAAACGGACACACTATTAGTAGAATACTGACATACGTAACTGACATTATGCGGGTTTTTGTCAATAATGTAGTATTGTGGTAGGGAATGTACCTTGTACAGCCTGGTACCTTAAATAAAGACTTATCACAATATCACAAAGAATCAGCCAACAGCAGTTTTTTTTATTTTTTTTTATCTAAACCATTTATTTTTCTGTAGCGTTTCCAAGGTTTTGGTAATACAAACAAAACCTCTTATGCAACACATTCAGCTTCTGCATGATCTTACACACATTTGCATCGTGTTCTTTTTCCCTTTTTCACATCTATGAAAGGACTTCGGCAACAGAAACTATCCAAAAAGGATGATAGATGTTTCTTATGTTTATGTCTATGCACTGACCACCATGATGGGCCAAAATTGAAAGCACACAGGCTTTACAGACACTTTCTTGAATTTCGTGGATCTGACACAAGAACAAAGCTATCTGGCATTCTTGATCTTGTACACAACAATTCTAAGTACTAATTTGAGAATTTTCCAAAGAAAATCTCATTAGGTGGACTTTTTTTAGAAACTGGAATTGGACCAGTTATACAATTTGAAATTAAATGGATCCCACTAGTGAGGACATAAACTGTGGCTTTATTTGAAAAGCTTGTTCCATTTTATAGATATGTTTATTGGGTGCCAGAAGCCCGTGTGCACAGACTCTTTTATGTGCAGATGCAAGAGGGAAGCAGAACCGTGTTCGTCTGCTCTTCACTGATCTACGTTCTTGACTCGCAGTACCACAGGCACGGAGGTGCAGGGGATCATGCCCAAGTCAGTGATCACAAGGTCCACAAAGTCTGGTGGCGTCACGTCATACACCAGGTTCAGAAGCCCCAGTGATTTAACAGTCTGCCAGTTCTCTAGGTGGGTCTTTCCATTTCTGGTCACAATGAGGTCATCCGGGTCATCTGTAAAAAAAAAAAATGTTTTTTTGTGTGTGTGTGAATACCTATATATGTTACTTAGAAAATAAAATAAGCCAAATATCACAGAGTTACCTAATTCATTGGATACAAAAGAGTCAGTCTGCACTCGTTCACAGAACTTGTAGGTCTCACAGCAGACCAGCACTGGTACATTGTAGGCTTTCGCTACCAGAGCAATCTGGGAAGTTCCCACACGTGACATCACATATCCATTAGCAAGGATTGCATGGGCACCAAGAAATACCTTGGATACCTGGAAATAAGAGTGCAGAGTCCAGGTTCTGATTCAGCATTCAGATAACAATGTTGTTTAATGACAACATAAAAGCCAGTTAACTTTAGTGTGATCATTCAAAAGTTTTTTTTTTGTTTTTTTGGTAGGAAATTAATTCTTTTGAGCATTTATGCATTAAATTGATCAAAAGTGACAGTAAAGACATTTATCATAGATTTCTATTTTTAAAAATACTGTTCCTTTGAACTATTCATCCTGAAACACAAAAATGAAGGATCAAGTGACACTGAAAATTGGAGTAATGACTTCTGAAAGCTCAGCTTTGCCATGTTTGATAAGAGGCTTTTTCAAAAACATTAAAAAAAAAATCTTAGTGACCCCGACCTTTTGAACAGTAGTGCATACTATATTTTAACACAACAATCTAAACATTCAGAACCTTGCAGTGCCATATATTCATTTGAAATAACACTTGTAATTGCCATCTAAGAATGTCCGTAATAAAAGCATACTTGTATAAAGAGCACATGCTGTTCTAAACTCTTAGTGTTCTTAAAGAAAGTGGTTAAATTTGGTAGAGACTGATAAAACCAAGCAGTTATCTTTGTTCTATTAGCACCACTTCAGTTGCTACTGTGTGTTGTTAAGAAAGAAAGTACCAAACCATAATTAAGCTGTATTTTTAGCTACTGCTAATGTCACACACATAATCAATCTTTTGAAAGTGTTTGCACTTTGATAAGTAATCACCTTACCTCGCAATGAGCTAAAAATAAAAAGTGCTTGCAAAAAGCTTTACTGAAAAGAATGACTCACTTCAGGCAGAATGTAGGACAAGGCAGATATGAGCACGTAAGTACATCGGATGCCTTTCTTCACCAGACGCCTCAGCGCCTCTCTGCCCTCCAGTCTGGGCCGACTGTCCACAACTATGACTCTGAACTTCCTCTGCTTTTCAAAAGCTTCGCACAGAATGTGGTTGACAAGTGAAGAGCTGGAAAAACACAAGAAAGGCACTTCTGAAATACTCCCGAATGAATCCAGACTATTACAGAATTACATCAATTAACTGAAAAATCTTACCAGCCATAAACAAGAATGACATCTCCGTTACTTATCTTCTCAATAGCATACTTAGAAATGGCTTCAGAAGCCAAAATGATCTTCTCATTTATGTAACTATCAATACATGCCTGCAGTTTCCCTTTGGCCTGTTGAGAAAACATTGCTTTTAGAAATTCACAGGAAGAATACTGTATATTAATGTCTCTAAACTAGTGACTCTGAATATTTTTACCTCTTCTTCTTTGCATTGACTGGGTATATTTGAGATTTCCTTCTTGATGTATTTGATGGCATTGCCCATGCTGGCCGAAAGGGGTCGACACTGGCTGAGAAAACTGCAGGCGTAATGAGAATTTGCAGTGTTTGTTAAACATCTGTTTACATGTAAGTTCGGAGATCAAATAAAACACATCTGCATCTGAGCTTGTGCTATATCAATTTTCACAAGGAAGAAGGTGAACCTGATATAGGGTGACAGCTTGTTCACAAGGTCCCTTGACAACTCTTCATTTGGAGGTGTGCTATAGTCTTGAATAACCTATAAAGAAATAATTGAAACATTAATTCAATCCAAAATTAAGAACTGTTGAGCTATTTTATAGGTTTTATTATGTATTACCTGTTTGAAGGCATGTAGTAGGGCCACAGATCGAGCATTGGATCCTGCTATAATGCCCTGAGAGTACTGCAGGCCCAACCGAACAACGGATGGGTGAATAACTGTGGCAGGGATGCTACAAAATAAACAATATCAAATAATAAGTCAACCAACTGAGTCATCTAGGTTATTTAAGCTTAATTACTAATATGTCTCTTCCAGAAAAATAAACACATTCAATTTTTTAAAAATGTTTTTTATTTTTTCCACTGAGGTTTACATATAATGTTAGTAAAGTTTTTTTATGCCATATTTAAATTTTTCATGATCATTTTTTTTTTTCAAGATCTTTCTGATGCATTAAACTGATCAAAAGTCACCATAAATACTTTTATACTGCTACAAATGATTCCTATTTCAAATAAATGCAATTCTTCAAAATTTTCTCTTCATCAAAGAATCCTGAAAAAAAATGTGTAATGATCTCCATAAAAATCAGCACAACTGTTTTCAATATTGATGATAGGTAAGAAAAAGTGTTTGTTCAGCACTAAATCAGCATATTATAACGATTTATGAAGGATGATGTGACACTGAAGACTGGAGTTATGACTGCTGATATCACAGGAATTACATTTTAAAATATTCAAAAGCAGTTATTTTAAATTGTAATAATATTTCACAATATTACTGTCTTTACTGTATTTATGATCAAATAAATGCAGCCTGGATGAGCATAAGAGACACCTTTCATTAACATTTCAAAAATCTTACCAGATTTTAGGGGTGTCCCTGACTAAAGATTTTCATAGTCGAATCGGAATTTTTGAAACTTGCTGATAGTCAACTGGTAGTCGAATCATATGTTTGGGGGTGGAGGGCAATACATTACCAAGAGTCAAGTCAGACATTCGACAGTCATAATTACTGACGTTAACACACAGGGAAAATATGTAACGGACGCCTGCAGATACAAAAATAATGTTTTATGTTTTGATTAAAAGATAGTTAACATTAAATGTCAGCGAAACCCTAAGAATTCACAACAGTGCTCTCATTATAACGTTATGTACATGACAGTAGTTATTAAAGATCTGCATTTCTGTTTTGAGCTGCGCTCGCTGAAGATGACCAGTAGAATGAAGGATTTGATAGCAGCTCTGAATGAACTCCTTTTGTGGACGCGTTCTTCACGCAACAACGTGCAGAAACACGGCAACTAAACACTAAAAATTCACAGCGTTTTATTATTATAATAGTGTTCTCACTATAACGTTATGTATATAGTCCCAGTCATAGTTATTAATATTCTGCATTGTTTGTTCTGCTCGCGCTGAAGAGATACTCACCGTAGTACTACTGCAGCGCAATCTTATATGAGATAAATAATAATACACGATACATATAAACCGACCGAAATGTTTTGAAATCACTTGTACCCTACCTGATCGAAAAAATCCAATATTTCACTCTGCCTGTGTCAGTTTGAGTCTTGTGAAAGATTTAAATCCCTGCCGCCAAGATGCTCCTCTGTCGGTCACGGATGATGGAAAGTGAAACTTAAATCTAGGGGTGGTTGTATTTATTCACCGGTAGTTCTATGTAAAATCAGACATTTGAGCACCCCTATATAGCCAAAATGGCATGATCCTCGTTTCATAACACTTCTGCGAATATTCGACTGTGAGATTGGTAGTTGAATCAGGCTCCTCCTATGGAAGCATCGAATCTTCGACTATTCGGGGTCACCCCTACCAGATTTACAACCAGATTTCCCCTTATATAACCCCTCGAGACAAAATTATAACTAATGTAGAAGATACATTGTTTACAATACCTGATTTGCTGGGTGGGAGGGTTTTTCCGGCTGTATTGGTGTAGATGTGAGAACAGGCTGACCTTGTATCCATAATCTGACCTCAAAGGAACCTAAGAGAGCAGAAAGAACAGCATTGGATGTGAGTATTTTGTTCGCTCACGGTCAAACGCTTTGGAGGTCACATCCTCCCTCCTCAGGTCAAGAGCTGAGGCTGCAACAGAACACTGTGCATGAAGACATACATGACACAAATGTGCACAAATGAAGAAGGGCTCCAAAGTAGACTATGAAAGCTTTATACTAGAGTTATAGAGTTACGCCTACTAACGTAAAGTAAAATAAATCACATTCAAAAGTTCACCAACATATGACATCTAGCTCATCACATGAACACAACGTAACGACAATAATCACAATGAAATCACCTCCAGCAGACATTAAAGCCAAGAAGATTCAATAACTTTCACCAAGAATAAAAAAAACACATTACACATAGAGAGAATTCAACAATACACTGCACACAAAAGTGTGGAGCCAGACCTTGACTCCAGTTATATTTAAACCGCATCCCTGCCCTGACTTCTGTAAGACATGGGAAGGACCTGGGTTAAAAAAAAAACGCTGCAAAATGGATCTCAGAAAACACCTGGATGAATCCATCATCTGTCACTGGGTAATAATCAGACAACAGGCAAATCATGACTGTGGATTTGTCTCACCTGCTGCCTCTCAAGCTTTTTGGCCAACTTCTTCAATGCAGCAGGGTCGTCCACTTGAACGTGCTCCGGTAACCTTTTCACAACTAACAGAAAAAAAAAGAGAAAGGAAATTTGCTTATCCAACTCATAAAACATCTGTAAATATGTGTATTGGCAAACGTGTGTGTGTGTGTGTGTGTGTGTATTTTAAAATATATATACACATTTGTTTTTAATGTGACACTGAAGACTGGAAATTCTGGAAATGGCTGCTGAAAATTCAGCTTTGATATCACAGCAATAAATTACATTTGGAAATATATACAAAGAGAAAATAGTTATTTCAAATTGCAATAATATTTCACAATATTAATATTACCTCTTTTTAAAAATCACAAGAAAGGGTGAGCATTTAAGAAACTTCTTTCTAAAACATTTAATCGTATCCACCCCAAACTTCAGACTGGCAGTGTACTTTAGAAGGATTTTTTTTAGGGATGAAAATTCTTGGCCAAAGCCGAACAAAATGAAACACTGGGCCGAAGGCAGAATACCGAACATGGTTTTTCGTGTTTTTCCCCCCATGTATTGTGTCAATTTTTTTCACCATTGCCTAAATTAAATATCCAAAATGTGCTTTTTACTGTTTTGTCTTGCTTTTCAATGAAACAAACAAACAAAAAAAAAAATCAATTACAAAACAATAATTTAACTTAAAATTAATAAGTTAGTAAAATAATATTTTTTGGCCATTTTTGAGACCCCCTTCTCGAACCAGGCATGTATTTTTTACTGTACAAATAAATGCAGCCTTACTGAGGAGAATTCTTTTAAAACATTAGAATATATCACAGATCCCAATTTGAACACTACGTGTGAATGTCATAGTAAATGTGACCCTGGACCACAAAACCAGTCTTAAGTCGCTGGGGTATATTTGCAGCAATAGCCAACAATACATTGTATAGGTCAAAATTATTGATTTTTCTTTTATGCCAAAATCATTAGGACATTAAGTAAAGATCATGTTCCATGAAGATATTTTGTAAATTTCCTACTGTAAATATATCAAAACTAAATTTCTGGTTAGTAATATGCATTGCTAAGAACTTCATTTGACAACTTTAAAGGCGATTTTCTCAATATTTAGATTTTTTGCACACTCAGATTCCAGATTTTCAAATAGTTGTATCTCGGCCAAATATTGTCCGATCCTAACAAACCATACATCAATGGAAAGCTTATTCATTCAGCTTTCAGATAATGTATAAATCTCAATTTCAAAAAATTGACCTTATGCCTGGCTTTGTGTCCAGGGTCACAAATGTATTAATCGAGCTGTTATAATTATTATTATCATTATTATTGTCTTACATTTTTATTTTATTTTACAGAACAACTGTAAACTTACAATACTAACATTTAAGAATGTTAAAGGAGTCCTTTTTCTCAGCTTTTATTTTGGAGGAAACCCGCAGGGTTCACTGCTTCTTTTTGTTGACAACAGCTGATTTATACATGATTCTCATTACGAATTTGAGAAGATGTTTGTCGCACGTATCGCATTGTCACATGCCTTTAAAAATGTATCCGAGCAACTGACAAGTAACACTATTTTCAGCGCAGATTTTCCTCGCCCTTTGGACCCTGGCTAACAAGCAGATAGCACCGCAAGCTCGTGCAACGCTGTCAGAATACATGAAATTCGTGCGTGTATTAGAAAACATAACATTCTGCAGTTTATTTACTAATTGTTTAAGGCCATTTCGCGATCTCAATCATCAAACAGTAACAACCACCCTTCCTCTTCTCATCGGAGACATGTGATCCAGTACTAAGCATTCTCTCGCTGTCGGTGCTTGTAATGATTTTTGCGTCTTTCTCGGACAGTTTTAAATGCTTCCACACTGCCGACATGTTTGCTGCATTAGTGGGTGGCACATTTCCATTTGTTCGCGTCACGTCATTGTTCGGTACAATTTATTTGAATATTCAAATATTTCGCTTATTCTGCCGAACACCGATAGAGCTTATTTTGCTATTTTTGGCTGAATAATTTTGGTTGCTGAACATTCAGTGCATCCCTATTTATTTATTTATATATATATATATATATATATATATATATATATATATATATATATATATATATATATATATATACACACATATACATACATACACATATATACACAAATATATATATATATATATATATATATATATATATATTTATTTATTTGAAATGGGGGAAAAAGTTAAAATGGCTGCAAAAAAAAAAAAAAAAATACTGGAATGGCTGATTATATTTGAGCCACTGTGTAAATGCCCAAACTTCCCACCCTGGAATAACCTTTTAGAAACAGTGAATTACCTGGCTGAAGCTCATTAGGGGTAGCTTTAGGCTTGCTGGAGGCAGATTGCTGCCCCCCTTCTTTCTGGCCCTTTTTTGATGCTCGTTCTGAGTCTTGCCGTGCCCGACGCTCTGCTCGCAGTTCCGCTTTGCTCTTAGCAGGCTTCTCTGCAGCCGCTGGAGATTCAGATGTAGACGCATTTACAGGTGCAGGAGCCGCTAATGAGATAAAAGGGTAGAACAATTAAAAAGCACTCAAAAAAAAAGACATTAGACTTGGGGTTGTGTTTACGCTTGGCAGGTTTGATTAGATTTAAATTAACTCTGCTCTGTTAGTGTGATTCATTTGAGTAAGCGAACTTTGGTGCACACCAAACAAGCAAACCGTCAGTTTTCAAACAAACTCCGGTGTGGTTCGACTGAAACAATTGTTTGCTCAAGCATACCTGGGGCCAGTTATTCATACCTAGCTTAATACAGTTAAGATTATTTGAAAGATGCCAGATCATCTAATCGTGACAACTGATCTCTGGCTAATTCGGTTCTTCAAACGACAATTTGTAGATTTGATTAAAATATCTGGATTAAGTTGTCTAAGATTACTTCGCATTCTCGCATTCCCCGAAAAGGACAGATGTATCGATACTCGAAACCATGATCAGCAATGCAGTGATTGACTGGCGGCAAGAACGCAATGTAATGACATCATATAATTAAAAAAAAAAAGACATCTGACGAAAAACTTAACAAATTTCTGGACTTTTATAAGGAAACAGCCAAGTGAACAAAACTACATAAATGGTATAATAGATAAATGAAATGTGCACTGTTTTTATTTTAATTCAATTTTTTTTTTTTTTTTTTTTACATGATTCCCAATTATTTATATTCACAATTTCTAGTATTTGTACAGGTTTTACATTTTATTTCAATGTTGTATTTAGCAATTCATTTAATTTTATCTTTGAAGCAGATTTGTTACGTGACAGCAGATCAAGTTATCTGCATCTCCTGCACTCCAAGCCACTCCCATAATAGCTGTCACCACTCAAATTAATGCATGGCTCAGACTAACTGTATAGCATGTGTGTAAGACTCCAATACAATTATAAAGTAATTATTTTATCATGAATAAATATTTCAATTAGTAAAACTGGCTGTGTCTATAGTATTATAGACTACACAACATTATTATAGGCCTATTAATTTTCAGTTAATTTTTAAATTATTATTATTTTAAATTATTGTCCCTGGACCAGTAGGGTACTCTTGTAATAAAGTAGCAGTGGCTGGGACAGCTTTTAAGTATCAATTCTGCTTAAAAAGATGCAATCTAATCCTGTTTATATGAAATAAGCCTGCTCCCGAACAGGATTAAGCTCACGGACCTGTTGCTATGACAGCAACACTGGGATGAGCTTTGAAGAACCAACCAATCCAAGATCTGGGCTGCATCCGAAAACTGAAAAATGCTGCCTTCGGAGGCATTCCAAGGCAGGAAGGCATCAAGGCACGTCCGAATCCAAAGTTAGCTTCACTTCCTGTCTCATGAGATACCTTCATCTGATTGATTTTTCAAGGCAGCATAGATGTATCCTTCACTACCTTTGATATCCCACAATCCTGTGCCTTCCATTCCGTGACGGTTGTGCTAAAAAATAAAGATGGGCGTCTGAAAATTGCGTTTGGTGGTTAGTTTGTGTGTAAATGTATATTTCTGATTAACTTTTTGCACTTTTAATGTTATTTCTAGTGAGAAATTAGTATTATAGTAATTAAATATTTGTTTAGTTATCACCAAAACTCATTCTATTTTGTTGTAGATCATTAAACCATTTTGCTGCCTCAGAAGCCTGTCCGAAATCAGTTTCGTGAGGTGCCTTCGTGCAAAAACGCTGCCTGCAAAGCCATTGCCTCATAAGGCAGCAAGTCAGCCTAAGTTTTCGGATGCAGCCCAAGCAGAATCATCAACAATCAAATCCAGCTAACTGAGTTAGCGACGTGCAAAGAATGGATCCCTGGTTCTTCTTGTCATGGGGGGGGTCAGAGCTTCATTTGTGTGTATAACGGAGGAATTCCAGCTGCTGTTTTGACCCAATTTCACATTTTATAACCACTTTGTAAGCTGTCAGCTGGTAAAAATACTAGGGGTGCTCCGATTGATCACGTACTGATTATTATCGGCCGATAATCGCTTTGGGATGTTTGATCGGCCGTCTCTAAAAAGGCCGATCTCAAGCTGATAATAGGTTTGGCACGACATCTCTGTCCGGCACAGGTAAAATAATGCTGAAAGTGAGGTACAATTCATATTTATTCGTTAAATAACTTAGAAAGTAATTTGAAACTTTCTGTGAGACAATTTCATAAACAGCCTGTGTGAATCACCACTTTCCCTCTCAAAATGTGCAAATGGCTTCAAATCATATCGCATCTGCACTATAATCGAGCTGCACACTGCATTGTTGACACAGGAATTGTCACTGCACAATAGAGGCAGTGCCGCATCGTTACTAAAGTTTATAAATTGCTTTTCTAGTTAATTCTTGCCGGTGTTTAGCCATTCAGCACTCGCACGCTGTCCTGGAGACTGTGCGCTCGAAGCACACACACACATAAGGCCAGGTTCACACACACTCCATTTGCAGTGCATATTTTTTCCACGCTCATGTTAACGGATCAGAGCGTTAACACTGCACGCGGTTGCGGTCCGGTAGTGTGTTCCAGGAGCGGTGCGTCTGCAGCAGTGCAGCGATCGTTTCCGCACCGAGTCTATCTTTGCTGTACTGCACGCACTGAATTAAAGTGACAGCACATTCTTTGTGGTAAATATGAACATGGATTGACACGAAAATGTAGTAATTACTCTATAAATGCATATAATTAAAGTCTACTGTGTTTCACAGTCAACACATATGGCTTTTTGGCTAGGTTTAAAGGAAAAGAGCACTTTTAGATAAACAAGGCAATAATATATGACACTCATGGAGGTATGGAAAGCAAAGCTCTTTACGAACTGCAGGATTGTTTGTAATAAAGAAAAGGCAGTAGAGCCGACTGTTTCTGCCAGTCATAAGTTAATTTAGAATGTTTGTGATAACATAAAAAAAGTAGTTTACATTTTTGCCACTTGCTTGAGCAACAATGTATAAATCTAGAAGTAAATGCAAAAGTAAAAAGCACTGAATAATGTGTTGTTTATATTTATTGCGTTTAAACGCGTCTATAAAGATTGTATTACTGTAAGTAAAAAAAAAACCAAACAAACAAAAAAAAAGAATCACAATGAAAAAACATTTTCAGTAATAATGTTTGGATTTGAAATCAAAATAATGGATAAATGTGTTTGTGGTAAACACATGGATCAGTAGTGGACTCCTGTGTGAAATCAGGCTTGTGCTGTGTGTAAGCTTTTCTGCAACAATTGCACGATTTTAAAAAATATGCACTGGATGAACAAACATTTAGGTGAGATAAATTTATATTTTTGAAAAATGTCTAAAAAATGCCCCCCTCTACCCCTCAATTTAAAAAATCCTCTCTCACAAGAGTCGCCTAAGAGAGGAATTCCCCCATTTTCAAAAATGAAATTCAGGCACTGAATAAATGTCTAAAATCCTGATTGGAGTTTCACTATAAATAATTCTACATGATAAAAAGATGGCTTTAAAAAGATCGGTATCGGTAATCGGTATCGGCAGATACTGCTTTCTGTGATCGGCCTCAAAAATCCTGATCGGAGCACCCCTAAAAAAAAAAAAAATACCACCATATATACACATGTACAATACAATGTTTGGTAAGCTCTCAAATTATACCTCATAAAAGCTGTCCAATCAGGTTGTGACTGTATTCTTATGTCTTTTGTTTTGTATCTTTAAGCTCAGTGAGTTCTAAGTGAACCAGAACTAAATATATGACTTTTTATTTTTTGGTCTAGTCTAGACCAACAGAACCAAACTATAAGTGTAAACACACCCTAAAAGCTTATTAAACAGTAATCATACAGGTTATTATATGCAGTAGTAAAAAAAATACATTTGTTGTTGTTCACATCTTTCTATCCTAAAAAAAGACAATAGACAACTCTGAAAACTATTAATAATATTAATACAGTCTAGATAAGAAAATAAATTACAGCCTCAAAAATAATTTTGCCCAGTTATCCCCGTTTAAATTTTGAATAAAAATTAAATTAGTTTTAATCAACTTTAGATGCAGGAAAATTATTTTTGAAACAGCAGCAAAGCAGGCTGAAGTACCTTTATGTGCTGGGCTCTGTGTGGCAGGTTTTGACGGAGCTGGTACTGATGTTTTATCTTTCTCCTTTTCCTTCTCTGGAGGACCCTTGTCATCTTTTTTATTTTTTTTATGCTGCTTCTTCTCTTTCCTAAGACGCTGCTTTTCTTCTTTGGTCAATTCCTTACCCTCATTCTATAGACAAAAAGAGGAGAATCACAGTTTGAATGATTTTAAATAGTCACTGTAAATGAACAGACTGTCTCTTAAAACCTAGCCTGCATTTTGGGCAACTAGACACCTTCCATGTCTGCTGAGAATGTGGCTGTGATGCCCAAAATGCTGTCCAGGTAGGCAGCTCGCTAGGTTTTGAGACACAGCCATTGTGTTTGTGATATTTCGTAAATTGAAAAACAAACACACACAAAAAACATTTTGTGAAATATTAAACTATGAATATTGTTAAATTATATAAAAATAAAATAAAGACTTGACCTACCTTCACCCGTGCAATTTCTTGCAACTTTCCACCTTCATCTGTGACACAGGTAAACACATATTAAAAAAGCATCCAAAAGTAAAATTGCTCTTTATTTGCATAAACACTAGTGATAGAAAATACTAATTTACTGTGAAATCAGTACAAGTTTGAATTAATAATGTCCATTATGACAAAAAAAAAAACCGTCTTGACACTGACTTTGCAGTGCTATTTCATCATGCTGCCTCACTCGATCTTTACCAAACTAAAGAACGCTGCACAGAGATTAAGTGCGTCCTGCAAACACATCCAGTTACACATGCAAACAACAGGGAACATCGCAAGCGTGCCAATGTAGTTTGATATCAATGTGTTCTAAATGACAAAAACAGCATGATGTAATTTCCACTATGCATATGTCAAGTCAGCTGTGTCATGGCAGAGTGACGATCAGCGGCGTAACCAGCGGCAACACGAGCTCTCCGTTAACGTCTATAAACGACTGCTTACTTACGTGTTTAATTCAGTAAAAGCACACGTTTAAAAATTTTTCAGTCTGTATATTTTACCTGTAGCATGGTTAATGTTGTCAACTTGTCTCCCATCCGAGTCCGCCATGTTTCATTTCTTCGTGACTTCGCGCTGGTAAACTGATGTGAAAAGCAGTCGGGATGAGTTACGCCGCCCTCTAGCGATTGAAAGGAGTGAGCTGACTTGTCTTTCTTTTTTTGGATATCATTCATGAACGTATTATTTGTACAATTAAAAATAGTATAAGCTGCATGTAAACAGTAAAATAACGACTACAGTACTTGTTAACATAGTTTTAGATGGAGTTTAGCATGTCACATCGTACCCAAACACCCAAGATGAAAAACTTCCTGTCAGCTCTTTTATGAAATAGACGGAAAACAGTCACTTTCAACAACAACATGTTCTCGTCGTGCTGAAGAAGAAAAAAAAGGATAAAAACGAAAAGGTTGTTGTCAGAAGTGGGATTCGAACCCACGCCTCCAGAGGAGACTGCGACCTGAACGCAGCGCCTTAGACCGCTCGGCCATCCTGACACGTTGCACGACTTGACGTCATGACGTTAAATAGTAATAACACAGTAATAACGTCGTTCGTACCCATTGTTTTTAGTAACGTTTTATGCGTTAAAATACTATTGTTTGTGACTTATGATCAAATTATGCAATTAAGGATGTTTTATTAAATTAAGTATTTAAGTTATCAATAACTTGTAAACATGTGATCAATAACTGGTTAAGGAATGAACTGAAATAAGCGTTCTTATTTAATGAAAAACAGTCACTAACAACAGTATTTCAAGGCATAAAACACTAAAAACGACAAACCGTGACGATCACCGGCTTAACCAACTGCGAGATATGTTAGTTAACGTTAGCTAGGTTCTCTGTTAACGGATGTGTTGCACTGGCATAAAGTTGGCTTGACGTTGGACGTTCGATATTCGCATATTTAGGGACCGTCTCTAAAGTTACATGCGATATTGGTATACATTTTTC